>JARVZY010011326.1:0-29000 GCA_030686995.1 Artemisia argyi | reverse complement strand
ACGTACTTCCCCAACACTATAAGCTCCTACTTCATTCCTATGTCAAGCCTGCAAGAAGCTCCTAACATGGGATCATTAAAATTCGCTCATGCATTAATAACCTAGTACGCATTGGTTCATGTTTCTTTAGACGTTCAAGCATGTTACCCTATGGAAGTCTGCTAGTTTTCTTAAGCCTAACATCGAATTCATTCAATTAAACAAGAGACAATAGGAATCAAGAATAATAAACTAACCCAATTAGACCTATCGAAGTGTCACACCCTAATTGATGAAGATAGACACAACATCAACAAGGAATCAATAAGATCTAATCAATTATATACAAGTTTCACACAATCATAAGTAGACACAAGGTGAATTAGCCAAGCATAATTAATGAAGAACAAGCAACAATAATGATAATTGAAGACATGAATTAAGATAGAATCATCAAACCATTACAAGATGTTTATGGAGTGATTGAAACCCTCTAAGTTGCTGGAAAAACACCCACCTAAACCCAGGAATCGACCTTTGGGTTTAGGGCTTACAAAAAGTGAAGTTATGATGTTATATTTATAGGCTGATTTTCTGTCAGCCCGATCATGATGACGTCAGACCAATCATGGCGGTGTCACGACCAACTTTTCTTCACCAAATTGTAGATCTTTTCGTCCTCTTCGTGTGGGCTTTTGAATCACCTAAATCAGAGTTCGTATGCAAAAGTAATGACCAAAACAATATCAGCTACTTCGCATGCAAGTTTTGACAAGTTAACACGTGACGGCCTACGTGACGCCTTCAGGAAATTTTGTAGGCCGTCACTCTTTAATTTTACACATGACGGCCTTGGGTGACGCCGTCATCTCCAATGCACAAAACTTTCTGGACCGTCACGGACTTTATCCACTTCGACCTTTTGTAATACTCTTGACGCCGTCATGAAGAAGTATAACATCCCGTAAAATTTTCCTACGATTAACACGTTACCATAACATAAATTAACCATTTTTACCCATAACAATTTATATATATATATATATATATATATATATATATATATATACTTTGTCAATTACAACGTTATTCCCTCTTACCTTGAAACGACGTTTACACCTGAACCTTAATAACCTAGATACCATACATAATTAAAAACGTTTATTTTTAATAAATATACGTTTCGATGGTTAACCAAGTACAATTTATATAAATCCTGAGCCTACAAAAATTCCCATGTGTACACACTAAAAATAATGGCCTCTAAGAACCAAAAGGCTTTTGGTCACGTTTACTATAGTTGAACCCATGAGTAACTCTAGAAACATTAACCGAACCCATGTCTATAAATCAAAATCAATCTATCACCTTTAACTACTTGACATTTATCTACAAAGCATACTCACTCAAATAACTTGACACCCTTCAAATGGACTCTTTATTCTTGACTCCCTTCCCTTGGACTTGATTCACTAATGAGCTCACCAAGCTCCACAACCCAAGCACACCTCTAACTATTATTTTACAAGTCACAAGTACATGTTTGCTTTGGCTCAGTTGATCGTAACTTTTACACACGACATACGTCTTTTATTTCACAACTCTAGTTTCCATGCCTCTAAGAACCATGAATGACAATTGTTATCAACTTTCAAATACAATTACTATACTAGAATATTGATCAATTTAAGGCACCTTACACGTTTCATCTCAATTTGACACAAATAATAACTTTGTTCCAATGACACTTCGTATAAATTCTAATAAACTACCAACTTTCTGTAACGAATTTAAATCCTAATTTTAAGGCTCTTCTGGTCCGAACCAGGAAAAGTGTAAAACACGAAAGTTGTTCGAAATAATGTTTTACGTCTAGACTCGCGAGATTTTAAACCAAAAACGAAATTCCAGGCTATTATCTATAAAATACGACCTGGACTCAAACATGAATACTACTACCTCAAATACAACCTAAGTAACCCATGTGCAAACCCTTACACCGACCACCCTTGCTCTCCAATCATCACGAAATGTATGTAAGCTGTCAGGAATATTCAGCCACAAAGTCTTACAGATGTTCACTTGTTCGAACTCGATTGGTCATCGGAGGAGGTGGCATGCATCATGTTGAACGTAACACTCAACCATGCTTGTTTCCACAAGCCTAACTCTAGTATATAAACATCACATGCAGTTCGTTCCCTTCACACACACAAACTTTTCAAATCTAAGTGTTTACATGCTGCTAAGTCGAGTGGGATGGACAAGAATGCAAGGAGTTCGAGTCATGCATGGGAGTGGTAAACATTTGCTCATGATTCCTTGTCAGGTCTTGGTTTAACTCGCAAAACTTGCATGTACAATCTTCTTGAACCCACAGTAAGCTTCACTTCAATTCATACACAACATGAACTCACAAACATACCTCTCTTACGTACTTACCTACTGTTGCATCACAATACAAAAACAAAACACAAACAACTCGTTTCTTTACTGCGTGAGAAGAAGAGGAGAAGTGAGCAAGTCACGGTTTAATTTTCAAATTCTAAAATATCACTAGCCCTTGTACGTGACATGTTTGAAAGCTTGGAAGCATTGGAATTTGGTTTTGCTTCTCCCTCGTCCATCATTCACGTTTCCACTTGTTCCTCGCCACCACCAGTTGGTGTAGTAAGTTTCTGAACCCATTCCATCTTGTTGCTTTTATTCATATATAAAGTAATCAAAGTGGCGTTGTCAAGACTTGTGTGGTAAAAACATTGAACTCATATGATCTTGCACGAAACCAATTGATACGTTAAGCTCCTAAACAACATAAACAACTTATGAAAACATAAAAGAAACTTAAAAATGACTATTAACTAGCATGGTCTTGTACTACTCGACTTGTTATAGAGATAGTGGCTCGTACAACTTAATTATCAAGTAGTATAAACTCATTCTCAAGCTTATAAACTTCTTATCTTATCAGGCTTTAAAATAAACCGTTATTAACAAACAACATGTTTCTGAGCTAAGAAAGTTGATTTGAAAGTTTAAAAGTCATAAACCTAAACCATTATTCCATAAGCCTAAGAATAAGCTACTTTGTTAAGCTCAAAAGCTAAAACTTGAACTCAACTTATATTCTTTTGCCGACATAAAAACAAGCTCACAAGAATTGTCTGTAACTCGTTTTAAATAGTGGTTTCGTTGGGAAATTGGGTCGAGAAACTCTAATAAGAAAAAGCGCATTTTGGTCTCAAAGTTGGTTAACCCAACTACTTATTAAAGGGTAAAAACTCAGTTTAGAGGAAGAGAAAACACAAAGCACCTAAACGTTTCATAGGATCAGTAAGACTTTGGTCATATTTTAAAGTCGAGTGTCATATTTTCTTGTGTTTGAGTCGCGAGTAAAACACTGAACGAGTTACAACTTAATAGAAGACAACTACTTAAAACATGGATAATCACAAGCTCAGTTTTGGTTTAAGAATATGAGACACAAATGATTTAATAAACATATACAAACTTATGACAATATACATGTTGAGTAAAAGTTATACAAAATAGAAATGCTATAACGACGTCTTAAATAGAGTCTAATGAAAAGGTTAACCAAACCCCACACTAGCTCAGTTGGTTGGATCGTTTGGTTATGAGAAAGGGGTCCTGAGTTCGAATCCTTCACATAGCAGTTTGATTTTTATTTAGTTATTTTGCAACTTCCACATATTGACAGCTTCAGCCCCTCTACTTTGCACCCTTACTATTTTCCTAAAAGACTTCTATAAGTTTAAAAACTATTTTACACTCTCAACCCTTGAATTTAGAAACATATATCACTTTCTTAAAAACTTTTGTAAGTTTGTAAACATATTTATTTTGGACTGAATACGAAAAGCATTTTGGCATTAAAAGAGTAACTTTGTATAACTTAAAGGTTTACATAGAAACTTAAGTACGCTTGAAAAATTAACATTTTATGACTATATCATAGTAACATATAACGAGACCTACATTTTTAGACGGTAATGAAGTAATAATTATGAATAAATATATATATCAATATTATATAACTTGCCAATATTATCAGTTAACTTGAATACACATTAAGAAATGATTATTCCTACAATAAAACTCACCGGTTCACTTAACCAAGCGTAAACTTGCAATTACTATAATTTATCATTTATCAACTTTTGATACATATCATCTATTTATAACGAGAAATATATAAACATTAAACGATGCTTATGCATAAAGACAAGTTATATTGTATATAACTTGTTCTTGAACTATTAAGCGTTTTGCCACGCAAGTCAACTCTGCCACGAAAGGTCATTTTGTCATCTGACACTATTCAAATCACGATTCTCGATAAGTCAAACTTATCTCAGGACTTCCATATCATTCAGGTTATCTTTGAAGTCAATTCCATTCTACCTCTGACTTTACGTTATTAATACCTATCATAACTCTCAGGTGAGTCATAGCCCCTACTCTTACTTATTTTATAATGGTTTATAAACGTCTTTGGGGAGATACATGCTTAACTACTGTTTTTACTTTTACAAGTATTCATTAACTAAATAAATGACTGTATTTCATATAAACTTTACTGGTTTACACATTTTTATATCTCATAAGGAAATACTTGCTATAGACATGATTACAAGTGACTGTTCAACGATATGCTATACTTGATTTCTATTGCCTAAGTACCTATTACCAAAAGTCCCTCGTTCATGCACCTTAATCACGCGTAGGGTGAGCGTAAGTAGTTGTGGATAGATCTATTAGGGATTGACAATCCCCATTTGGTCGCTAGAGGAAAGCCACCAAATGCACGCTATTTGATTTCATAGGTTACTGGTAAATACCTATCTTGAGGGCCACTGTTTTACAACATTATTATAGATAATTTTGATGCCTGTTAATCGTTGAGTGTCATGAGCTTAGAGCAATAGAACGGTAGTACTGTAGTCATGATACAGTACTACAATGACTGATGTTTGGGGTGTACAATGCTGTAGCCCACTGTTTTATTAAACTATGAGATTGTTCTCACTATATAGCAGGAAAAACTACTAATAATTGGCAAACGAACTACTATTTTGGTGTTGACCCGGTTAGGTCAAACAAACCAATATTTTGGTGTTGTCCCAGTTAGGACAAATGAACTATTATTTTGGTGTTGACCCGGTGAAGGGCAAACCAACGGACTATTTTTGAATTAATAAGGAAATCACTCATTTTTTTGAATTTTGATAAATTAACGATTTAAGCTATGAATATTATGGATTTACTCACACTTTAATTTGATAATAAACTGTTATTATAACTACTTTGGACTCATAAACTCTTTGATTTTGGAAATCGATATTCGAAACTATAAACTCTATTAACTCACCAACCTTTGTGTTGACACTTTTAGCATGTGTTTATCTCAGGTCCATAATGAGCAAGGATGACACGGAGGAGCAAGGATACTTATAAAGGCTATAAATTTTCCTATCATTTGAAAACTGATTTAATAAACTTTGGGACAAATGGGGACCTCTTTTAAAACTCTGGTGTTTATATTCGAATGATAGATCTTTAAAATGACTAAAATGACAAATCATTTTCTACTAATAAACTGTGCGCTATGAAGTAACACCCAATCTAATTTCCGCTGCATGTTTTCAAAACTGGGGGTGTTACAAGAAGCTTGTGACGCCGTCAGGTACTGTTCCCAGCAAGGAAAATTAAGACTTTGCCGTTTTCTTCACTTTTATGCTCCAAAAACGTCCAAAATGTTTCCTTTTCCAGAATTCACTCCAAAAGTACCTAAAATCACAAAAGGAACGATTTAGGGCAATATTTGATCAAATAAATTCAATTCCGGGCTTAAATGACCCCCTAAAAACGGATAATTTTTCGCCTCATCAGAAGTCTCTACAAAAAATATGTCATTTACAAACATCATATTTTACACACTTTTAAATACATATGTTAAAATTGACTAAATTGTTTACACTTATAATAAATACGTATAAAATTATTACTAATTAAATTAGTGTGGAATTAATAAGTGTCGAGATCGTCTCAATCTTCACATTTCTAATCGTGAAGAAAAAATATTTACACTCATAAGGTCACCTCCTATCATACTCTAAAACCTTTTCGAATTTATTACATATTTTTTCTTACATTCATCCTTCAAAAAGTGTCATTGCTAATTATATTCTCCAAACTTTAACTTTAAAGCCTTTCTCTCACAGTTCGTTTTATTATTGGCTTATTTCCAATAACACAAGTTAGGTTTTTTCTTTTCTTTTTTTAGAACGGCAATTTTTTAACCATCTAACAATATTAACACCACATATCTATCTCACATGTCCTAAGCAAGACTTGAACCCGCAATCATTTAGTTGGGGAGGTTCTCACATAACATGGGATACCATTAGGACACAAGCACTTAGGTGGGGTTGTTCATTAATTTTGTTTAATAAATTAAGTGACTTAGCTTTGAATGTCTTAATTAGCCTTTTAATTGGAAGAGAGAGGCATTTATGAGTCTTCCAATTAAGAGGGAATAAGATTCTTGGGCACACATTTATATCAATTAAGAGAAAATAAAGGAAAATTAAACACCCCTTTACTCACATTACTTTTTGCATATAATATAATCTTAAATGTTTGGATCATGAATAGTAACTCTCAAAACATATAGAATTTTGAGCAATGGTTCAAAATTTTCTTCAAATATGGAGCATGGTTGAATATGACTTTTGGGGATCTATTTTTCAAATATAGAGAAAATTGGAGTTTAGAGACCATGGCTTGAGATGGACTAAGAGAGGTTGGTGCAGTAGTGCCCTATATGTTTTATAAGGCACACCACCTCAACATGTACCCTATAACCCCATTATAACATAAACACCCTCCTTTTAAGTCACGCTAAAATAATTTTTTAACACGATCTTGTCGTAACTCTTCTTGGACTATTTCCTTGAAAGCTTATCTACTTGACGAGAATCCCGTCATTGTTGTAGAGTCTGATTTTTTACTCTTGGAAGGCCTTAGCTTGCCAAGAGGATGTTCATTAATATTAAATGTTTGGATCATGAATAGTAACTCTCAAAACATAGAGAATTTTGAGCAATGGTTCAAAATTTTCTTTAAATATGGAGCATGGTTGAATATGATTTTTGGGGATCTATTTTTCAAATATATAGAAAAGTGTGGTTTATAGACCATGGCTAGAGATGGACTAAGAGAGGTTGGTGCAGTAGTGCCCTATAAGATTTAGAAACACCCTCCTTTTAAGTCACGATAAAATAATTTTTTAATACGATCTTGTCACAACTCTTCTTGGACTATTTTCTTGAAAGCTTATCTACTCGATGAGAATCCCGTCATTTTTGTTGAGTCTGATTTTTTACTCTTGGAAGGCCTTAGCTTGCCGGGAGGATATGGTTGTGGATCATTTCGAAATAGCTCGTTTGGTTCTTTAACGTCATTATCCGTACGAGCGCATCTTTAGAGAACAATGGCTTTGGCACCATGCCATTTCAAGTGATTTTTCAAGACATTTCATGCTTCATAGTGGACAAATGCAAACCCTCAACTTTATTGGAATTTTTTATAACAACGAGTTAGCCATGACAAATCATTTTCACCATTAAGACATTCATATTCGGCGACAATTTCGTTAAACCTGTTGTAATCAGGTGTCAACGTTGTCCACTTTATCATGATCATATCCTTGGTACGTTAGATGGATGGATGGTGGTTGTATTCACTATAACCTATTTGCCAAAATCTTTTTGAATTATTGTCCATACCAAGTCTTTCGTCCTTAGATATTTGTATGTAAGTTTCTGCCAAAAGTCTTTTTTCCTCTTGTTTCCAAGTGGTACGTATGATCCCGGTTTTCGTCTCTCACGCCTTTCATTGTTTTCCTTTTTCTTTTCCTTTTATGGCAGGAGAAGACTCGGTTTGTGATGTGTTGAGGTGGTGAGTTTGGTGGCGATTGTGGTGGTGGTAGTTGCGTTGTTTTTGGTGTTGCATCGTTTGTGTTGGTTGTGAAGGTTGTGAAGTATTACCAAAAGCTCCAAATTGTGAAATGGGTATTGTTGTTGAAGTTGTAATAACACCATCTAATTAGAAGCATTTCGGTTCTTAAAGTATTTGGCGGGAAAGCGGGTTGTGGGAAATATGGTTATTGGTTTGCATATTGTGAAAATGATTGTTGTTGGTTTGTATATTGCGCAAATGACGGTAGCGAGTGTTCTGAAGAAATAGAATTGGCGAATGATGGTGTAGCGGGTGTTGGGGAATTCAAATTAATGGACGAAGAAGACGAGAGAAATGTATTGTTCATGAGCCAATTGTTGTTTTGGTTACTTATTTTTGTAAGAGGGGATTGAATTATACGTAAAAGTGTATATAAATTGTGATTTGGTGTAGAAAGTGGGTATTTATAGGTGAAAAAAGGGTTTTTTTTTGCCCATATGTATCCACCAGTAGCGTAACATTCATACTACAAAAAAAGAAAAAAGAAAACGGTTGTTGTAGCGCTGGCTATGGGACGGATAACACGCCTAAAGCGCCGGAAAAGGAGCAGTTTGGCGATGCCACAAGGAAAAAAAAGCCCTATGGCATGTGATCCACTACATTGAGCACTCTAAGTGTCAAGTAATTAAAACCTTACCACACTTATGAATGTGGAGTTTAATTTGTTACACTCATTTTTCCACACTTACTCTAGTGTGAGGAAACTTGGTGTTACAAATTGATTCCACACTTTTAACTGTTAACAAATTATATTTTTTACACGCGAGTAAGTGTAGGTATTTTCATACAACTATATATTTTTAGAAACTACACATTTATAAATGTAACCAGTTTGTACCTACTTAAAAATGTGAATAATGTGTAGTTTATTTACGATGTGTTATAATCTAGTATTAAGTATATAATACCTAACTAACCTATAGAGTAACACTAATGGGAAACGTACCTGATAAGTTATAGCTAGGATAGTAAGTACGGTATAACAACCCACAAATCTCATCACTATCATTTCAACTACAAATACCTATGTCAGGTATTTCACAGGTAAATTTTTGCTTTTTATGTGCATTCATTAACTGCATGACTCTCTAGACTTGCTCACGTATCCAAATAAGCCAAATATCTCTACCCACACATCCTATAAACTTCTAGTATGTCAAGCATAAGATCAAAACAACTCCACAATAAGTAATCTACCAACCTAACACCCTAAATATATCATAATATCATAACAAACCCTAATCTAACTCCTAATCATACCTATGTGTTTACAAAACCCTAATTGCTTATATAAACTAATTTGAAAGTGTTCAAGGCTTATGTATGAGTTACATTAGGAACAATAGGATATCTTAGCACCCTTAGACCTTAGTACAACCCCTTAGAGCTTAGGTATAAGTCTCTTAAGCACAAAACCATAACCAGGTCATAACTTCCCGGAATTAGGTCTAAACTATCCCAAAACTTCACCATAAGCTACCACCACTTAGTATAAGACTCTTAGGACTTAGGATTAGTCATTAGGCACTCATAGGACCCTAACCTAGGCACTAAAACTTAGGAGAAACCCTAATCTCTCACTAAGTAAAATTAGGTCTAAACTAAACATAAACTAGTTAAAACCTAAACATAAGCACCTCAAACACCTCAAGCACCTCAACCTAGAACCCTAGCACCTTAGTCACCATAATCACAAACCCTAGCACCTCTAAGCTAGCAAGAAAGGAGGTGGATCACCTCCTTGTCACCTCCTTCTTGCCGCGGCTTCATTTCCACCACAAACCCATCTAAACCGCCTCCTAGACCTCCATAGCTCCTCCTAGTCACTCTATAGACTCTCCACGACCTCCCCTAGCTTAGCTTACTCACCTCCCTCCCCCTCGACACCTCCTACTTCCGTTTGTTGGTCACTACTCTAAATGACCCTATAAATAGGGCTCGTACCCTTTCCTTTCAACTCACCCCTCTTCACCTCTTTACCTTAAACACTCTCTAGTCCTAAGGATAGAAGTAGAAGCCTAGTAACCTTAGAAGTCGAGTATTATAGGTCTAAGACCTTGTCGAGTTCTGTTTTGCCCTAGAAAACCCTAGTTACCCTCGTTCCCCTACTTCTGGTCTCGTAAGTTTTCTTTACTTGATCTATTAGCTTAATTAAAGTCCTAGGATAGATATTAGATGCCTTACATCACATAGGAACCCTTGCCTAAGCCTTGATCACTTAAACTTGCTAGTTTTGATTTTGAAACCCTAATATGAGTCGACTACATGTTTATATGCTATAAGTCCTTTTCATAAGCTATAAGCTAGTTTAGATAACTTAGATAAGCTAATCTTAGTTAAACATAAGCTAGGAAAACTTTTTTTTAATAAAAATATAGTTTGCATGGAATTAGGACTAGCTTTTCAAAGTTTTTCATGCATAGGGGTATATATGGTAACTTTCTGAAAATATTAAGTCTAGGGACTATTTTTGACATTTCTTAGAAGTTATAAGTATAAGGACCCTTTTTGCAAATTAAAGTTATATAACCTTAGGATAAAAAGTAAAATAGTTATAAACTAATAAGGACTAGTTTTGTAAAAGTTTTAAAGTAAAGGGTATAAATGGTAAATTTTGAAAACTTATAAGTCCAACGGTCATATATGCTATTTTCCTAAAATATATAAGTATAGGGACTAATATTGCTAAGTTTAGATAGTTATTAATATAAGTATATAAGTCTAGGGTAAATTTTGTAAATATATAAACTATAAGGGTATAAAGTGAAAGTATTTTATAAATATAAAAACCTAAATTAAGTTAGAAGCATAACACAATATTAGGGAGCTTCATGTGAGGAGTACCATGTGGATATTTTGTTTTGACGGGTTTGCTGGGTTTACAAATTAAAGTGCCCTGGCTCCTCAGACGATTATTGCATGTACTTCTGGATTATGATGGCCCGAACAGTGTTATGTTATAACTAAGCTTAATAACAACATAGAAAAATAGTAAGGAGCTTCATGTGAGGAATATTAACTTCTGAATTATGATGGCCCGAACGGTATTATGTTGATAACATAATACAATAGTAGGGAGCTTCATGTGAGGAGTCTTATACTTCTGAACTGTGATGGCCCGAACGGTGTTATGTTATATCTAAAACATTAACAACCCTAAGAAAGATTACATAGAAAACTTAAACAAGATAACTAAAGCTTAACATACATCCACACCAACAATACCACCAGGATACGTGAGTAGGCAGTCTAGTCTCCGAGTCACTTTTCACATCAATTAGATTTTCCTAAGCCCAGGTGAGTTCATAGCCTCACACTCTTCAAATTTCATGAGTTTTTATAGCCTCACTCTTTTAAATTCTTTACAAACCCTGTGAGGTGGATACATGCTAAATGCTTTAAATCGAATACAAGTCTTTTTCTTTGGTTGTTGCATGAGTAAACTATCTGCCCCCCCCCCCCCCCCCCTAAACAACAAAATTCATGAATCTAATCGCTTGTGATATTTTACACAAGTGAACACGAATATAATAGATAGATCTATTGGAGTTGCACAACTCCCGTTGGTACTACCTCTCACTGGAGGGTACCAATAAGTATTATATTTGAACCCTCACTGAAGGATTAACTTTGGCAAGTTATCCTTCCCATCCCCTCATGGTTGGGTCTGCAACCCACATGACCCGGATTGGTAACGTGTGGATCATAAGCTTAGTGCAATAGACCAACTGACCTAATCTTGATAATTGTACATGCATTACAATTATCACACACACACACACTACATTTTCCTTGAAGGATGTAACAACTGAACCCTGAGAAACTTGTATTCACTAACCCCTATACCTATGACTCTCACTCAACACCTAGTGTTGACTTTTTAAGCATGTATTTTAGGTAACGGAGCTCTGTGGAAATTATGGCATGAAAAGGCACGAGACTTGAAAGACTTTCTATTTGGTTATCATTCAAACATAACATCTCACACTTGATTCACGGGACCTTATCTTATAAAACTCTGATAATTTTAGTAAATGATAACTCATTTTTATAAGACTTGCGTCATCCTCTATCCTTTAAACTTTATAGAAATGTATAGTTTTTAAATGATTCATTCATCTCAAAATAATTGTTCTTTAATAAAAAAAATATACAGTTTAAAAAATCTTGTTTTTTCTTTCTTACTTTTTAACATATTGACACTTACTTTTAGCTAATTTTAAATGTTATTCATTTATTTATAAGTAGTTAAGATTAAACTATGATAAGCAATAACAGTTATTCACAAATATTATTACTGTAACTAAACGAAATATATAGATGCACAAAATAAACTGATAACATATAAAATAAAAATCATCGTGTACATTACACTTTTTTTTTATAAGATATCTATACTATCTATAAAACAAAAATAATCAAAATGAAAAGTAAAAAGTCAAGAAAGTGAAATCTATAAAACAAAAATGGTCAAAGTGAAAAGTGAAAAGTCAAGAAAGTGAAATGTTGAAAAAATAAAAAAGGAAATGTTGAAATAATTAATTATGAGCAATTTCGAAGTAAAGTGAAATATTTAAAAATTAAAAAGGAAATATAGAAACAATTAATTATAAGCAATTTTCAAACCCGACGGGTTGACCCGGTTTAATTTGACCCGTTTTTCGACCAAACAGTCGGGTTGACCTGGTTTAACTTGACCGTTATTTGATCGGAACGGTTCAATCGGTTGAACTACACGGGTCGAACCGGGTTTCAAAATATTATGTTTAATCTCCAAATCCTCAAACTTTTATTATTTTTAGTTTATAACCCATAAACTTTTTTTTTTTATCACTAAAATTATCTGTCGCTATAAAATCTCGTTGCTATGCACGGGTACTCGTCTAATATATATTTTATGGGTTTTCCAGGTAAAAGATTAGCTATATATACAAGGAATGTTAGAGTTAATTAATATCATAATAATGATTAATTACGGTAATTTTAAAAATAATGATTAGCAAAACCATATTATATACCCTTAACAATGATGGTCAAACTGATATAAATATAAAAAGTTCTTGATACCAAAAGAAAGCAAAAAAATATACTCTTAATAGCATAATAACTTTACTATATAGTTTTAGAAAATCTCACTAACTATACTCCGCATCATTTCCACTCACTAAAATCGATATGTGTTTATTGGTTGAACTACCATGCAGATACTTAATATGGAACATCCTTATATAGTAATGTAGACACTATGAGATGGAGGAAGTAACTATTATGATTTTCAAATAATTAAATACTATTTATTGCATCTAGTCAAATATTGCAACAAAACAAAATTTCAAATAATTTTAAACAATAATGGCATTAAAGGGCAAAAGTAACAAATTCCATACCATTTGCTGCATTTTTTTGTATTTCAAATAAAGTATAAATATGATAACAAATTGTATTTTTTGAAACACCATTTATAGTGTAATAATAATAATAACATACGTACCATATATCTTTTTGATATGTCCATATATACCAATTTTTCTATCTATAAATAGGACTCCAAAAAGACCCATAACCATAACAAACCATTTCCATCTCTCCTCTATTCTCCACACTTAGCCCACTCTCTCCACCTCTCTCTATAGAGAGAAGAACAAATTATCAGTTTAAGCAATCATTTGTGCATTTGAAAATGGTATTTGATAAGGAATTAGGAGGCATGGGTTACTATGTTGGAATTATGGTTGGAGTTTTGATGATCATGAAATGGGCTTTGAAGAATGTGAACGTGTGGTTTTATGAACGAAATTTAGACAAAAAAATTAAGGAGCGTTTGCCACCGGGTGATATGGGTTGGCCGTTTATCGGTAACATGTTGACGTTTCTTCGAGCTTATAAGTCTACTGATCCTGATTCGTTCATTGGGGGCTTTGTTCAAAGGTACTGATCACACTTCCTAGTTTCTCTTTATTGCTTTGCACTTTGCATCGTTTTAAACTATGTTTTTGTTTTGTTTCTTGGAAACTTTTGAAGGATTTAATGGTGTAAGGTTTGGAAGAGTTGCATGTTTTGGACTATATGGGAACTTACTTTTTTGTACAAAACAAAAATGCAGTCGTGTGTTGGAGTTTTCGGCCAATTAGACGACATGCAGTAACACTGCTAACTATTTTCAAGGGGAAAAAAATTTGTACTGTATAATATTTTTAATAGTTTTATATATCATTCATCAAAAAGAATGCAGACTTTAAAGGTGCATGATTAGGAAAATCATTGAATATTTCAAATATAAAAAGATCCTAGAAATTTCATGAAGCATTGTAGATAATAATGATTGATTATGGAAACATATTCTTTACACCACCAACAAGTGTCTCACCTTTTTGGGTTCGATGACTAAGTGGAATATATGTAATTGTGTTGAAACTTCTGTACATGCATCATAAGTTCGGTTTTTTCTCATTAATTGGTATCACAAAAAATTGTTCATTTTTATTTTTATTTTTGCATTTGACGACCGATGTTCGTTTGATGAAATTCATTTCTAAATATGTGACATGCAGTATTGAGTTGTACGGTAAATAGTGTTACGTTCCTGGTTACTTTTTTTTTAAAAAAAAAATTTGTAATTATTTTGTCCGAGAAAGTAAGTAAAAAGACATTTGTTTTTTTCTGGAAGAGTTGGTCTGTCACTTTCATGTTTCTAGCTACGTGAAAAGACAAGCAATTGCCTTTTGAAGGATATATTAAATATCTTAAATATACATTATATATTTATTTTGTATTTTATATTATAGAAATTGTTACCTTAATTATAAGGAATATTTTTACTTTATTTTTACATATTATCGTTATTGGCATGTGGCATATTGTTATAAAAATGTAATAAAGGGGAAAAAAAATGAAAGTGGAACAAAATCTTCATAGGGAAGTATTTACATCATCTAGAACATGAAAAAGAATTACAAAACGAATCATGTTTTAAAGACAAAAGATAGTAACTTTATAGAAGATACAAGTTATTTACTTATTTTTATTTTGAAAGAATTACATATTTCTTCCAAGTGATTTATCTAAAATTACACTCGTCATGCTTAGTAGATTTTAATTACATGAGTGATATTTAATTTTCAAATTAATTGCATGGATTGTCTGATTGTCTATTTTAAAAAATATGGATTATCTTAAAAAAAAAAATATGGGTTATCTATGTAATAATCTATAGTTGTTTATTGCACATGTATTTTTCATCGTTATTACATGGATAACTCATATTTTTCAAAAGAGAGACTATTAATGTAAATAGTTAGAAAATTAAGAATTATTGATGAGTGTGATTTTGAATAAACCATGTGAACGAAAAATGATTTTTTTTTTTTTTTCTTTTCTTTTATTTTAGACGATACTAGTGTTACATGTAAACATATATAAATATTTGATCACTAATATAATATATAAACAGCAAAACATTCATAGTAATCAAATTTCACTTATTCGACAATGGACAATTCTATATTTTGCATCCCTGTGTGCCGTCTCAGTCAAGTGGTAGGCTGAAAGCGAAAAGTAGACTTGATGCGTTAGCCACTATGATTAGAAAAAATATTAGCAGTGGAAGCACTTTTTAATTTATTGTGTCAAATGTCATTCGTATAAATTGATTTTGCAAAACGCTTAGTAGATGTACTTTAGTTATATAAGTATTTAGTGATATTTTTGTGAATTGTGGCATTAATTAAAATAAAACTCTAATTCCTTAATACTTTAATTGAAAGTGAACCATTGGACCTTCTCTAGAGTAGGCAAGTTTTGTCACTACCATTGTCATTTTTCTTCATTTTACAGCAAAACTCATTTTATTTGTACCACTTGTAGTGTTGTGACATTAAATAATATCAAATTTATCTACTTGGATAATATATGAAAGTTAATACCCCTATTTTTTATTATTTTCATGTACGTATTATATATGATTGGTGACGCATATATTTTATGTAACGAATATTCATATAAGTTTTTTTGTTTTCATAATTGCAGATATGGGCCTAATGGTGTTTACAAATCATTCATGTTCGGTAAGCCTAGCATTATTGTCACCGTTCCAGAAGCGTGTCGAAAAGCAATGTGTGATGATGAGGCGTTCCAGCCTGGGTGGCCGATCTCCACACTTGAACTCATTGGAAGAAAATCTTTTGTCTCAATCGATTATGAAGATCACAAAAGGCTTCGTAAAATAACTGCATCACCAGTTAATGGTCATGAAGCCTTGTCTGTCTACATGCGGTACATAGAAGCCAATGTGGTAGAAACATTGGATAAATGGTCAAAACTGGGTCGAATCGAGTTCTTAACTCATCTCCGAAAGCTCACATTTAAGATAATCATGCACATTTTTCTAAGCACAGAAGGTGAAAATGTGAGGGAGGCATTGGAGAAAGAGTACACAACGCTTAATTATGGTGTTAGAGCCCAAGCCATAAATCTTCCCGGTTTTGTGTACCATAAAGCACTCAAGGTTTTATATCTGGCCTTTTTATTTACTCTTAGAATATGTGGTACCATTGAACTTTTACATATTGTTAACCATAAGTTTATGTTTTGTAGGCACGGAAGAATTTGGTGGCCATTTTGCAAGCAATAGTAACCAAGCGAAGAAAGATAAGAGAGGAGACTCAAGGAATGGCCAAAGAAGACATGCTTGATAATCTCCTAGACACTCGAGATGACCATGGGATAAAACTAACCGATGAGGAAATCATTGATATATTGGTCATGTATCTAAACGCGGGCCATGAATCTTCAGGGCACGTCACAATGTGGGCAACTGTCCTTCTCCAGTCACACCCCGAATATTTCCAAATAGCAAAGGTATTTTAATTAAGAAAAGTATTTGAAATCATTAGAAATATATCCCACCAAGATGCAAATGGAATTATGTAAAAGATGTGTTACACTATCTTGTACTTTTATAAAGAAAATTATAACATGTTTCTTAAAAACAAGTTTTAATTAAGTGTCAAATGTTACACATATATATAGGAAGAACAAGAGAGGATCGCGAAGAATATGCCACCTGGGCAAAATGGTTTGACCTTGAAAGAGTTTAGGCAGATGGAGTATCTCTCGAAGGTGATTGATGAAACGATGCGTCTGGTTACATTTTCGCTCATGACGTTTCGAGAAGCCAAGAAAGATGTGGAAGTTAAAGGTCCGGTCTTCATCTTAATTGTTAGATATTTATAGTACCTAAACTTACTATTAACTTTACATTTAAGTCCTCTGTATATGTATAAAGTTTGTCTATGTTGATTTTAGGTTACATGATTCCTAAAGGATGGAAAGTGCTGGTTTGGTTTAGGAGTGTTCATCACAGTCCTGATGTTTATCCCCAACCCAAGGAGTTTCTTCCTTCAAGATGGGATGTAAGTCTCTCCTCACTTGTACAAAGTCTTTACAACTTGAACAAATTGCTTTGTTACAATTTTACTGATTTTTGACATGTTGACCAGGATCTTGTGCCAAAACCTGGTACTTTTCTTCCATTTGGAGCAGGAAGTAGACTGTGTCCTGGAAATGACCTTGCTAAGCTAGAGATTGCCATCTTCCTTCACCATTTTCTTCTCAACTATAAGTAAGTCCACGTAAAACTAGTTAAAAATTGCATTGTGACTTTTTGGGTCAAACAAGTTATTTCTGATGCTATAAAGATACCTTATACGCGTCTAGCTTTATTTTTGTAGTTTAAGGTAGGTGTCAAATTCTATCTATAAAGATACCTTATACGTGTGTTGCATTATTTGTGTAGTTTAAGGTAGGTGTCAACTTCTTTAACAAGTTTAAACATATACCACCTCTTTCCAGAGCTGTAAATTATTCTATTATAGATTGGAAGTCAACTAATCTTAAATATCTTTTGAATATAAGGTTTGTAAATAGAGAATATTGACTAACTATATGTTTTTTATTTTATTTTGCAGGCTTGAAAGGGAGAATCCAGCATGCCCAGTGATGTACCTGCCTCATTCAAGGCCCAAAGACAATTGTGTTGGAAGAATTATTAAAGTGTCCAAGTGAAGTGATGGATTGGAGGGTAGATTTGGAAATTAAATAATCTTAAACATTATTAAGTTCTTAGTCTTTCATGCTGAAACATGATGCATTTTCCTTTAGACTTTGGTTTATTTTAATTGTATCGGCCTATGTTATGTTTCTACCTTCCCTTTTATTGTAGACGATCTTAAATGACATAAAAATGGTTGAAGGATCCAAATTTTGCCTTATTTTTTGAGTTTTCTCTGTGCACACTGTTAAAGGTGAATGAACTAAAATAAGCAAACCTAAATCTAATTGTTAAAAGCTCGAAAGTTGTTTAAATCTCTATGTTTCGAATCCTTTTTTTCACAATGGCCCAACTGTCAGAACTATATATGTATGAAAGAGAATTATGAATGTTCTCGATGTAGAGTTTAGCTTTGGAACTATATATGTATGAAAGAGAATTATGAATGTTCTCGATGTAGAGTTTAGCTTTGGAATCCATATATAAAGCAAGGGTCATTTAAGTTTTAGTTTTCGTAATTGAGGCTAAAGGTTTCTTATTACTTTAAGATTGTAGTTTAGGAAGATTAAACTTGTTAAAAGTTTATATATAGAATGAGAATCATACTGGTTAAAAGATAATTATATATAGGATGAGAATGAGACTGAACTTGGTACAGTAAAAGATTATATATAGAATGAGAATCATACTGGTTAAAAGATTATAGTTTAGGACAATTAAATGAGGGGTTTAATTTAGGAGATTGTGAATGAAAAACATAGTTGCTTGTTTAAAGTTCAAAATCTCAAATTATGCAAGATTATATATAGAATGAGAATCATACTGGTTAAAAGATTATAGTTTAGGACAATTAAATGAGGGGTTTAATTTAGGAGATTGTGAATGAAAAACATAGTTGCTTGTTTAAAGTTCAAAATCTCAAATTATGCCTTTCCAAAATGGTCACCCTGTCCGCCAACAATTATAAGTTTAAGCTCGATCTATAGGAATTCTTTACTACGTAGTATTATCAAAGGTTAAATAAACCTGTTGAATATTGGTGTTTTTTCTTCTCAACAAGGCACAAAGCCATTAACGAGCAGGCCGGAACTTTGGGCCAAGTTCTTTTGAATAAACTTCATGAGGAAAATTCAATTAAATACCCTTATTTTGGTGCATACCAATGGACAAATCATCACCATCTATATAATTTGATCTAATGGTGATGATTAAACTAAGATTTAATATGAAAACCTAAGTTCATGTTTTTTTCCTCATTTTTCTTTGTCTTTTTATCTTTCTTATTTTTTATTAATTTATTTTTTGACTATTTTTCTTTTGTTTTTTTTGTAATGCAATTTTGTCAGTTTTTTTTTTTTTTTTTTTTTTTTTTTTTTGTCTTTTGTCTTTTTTTTCTAATTCATTCTTTTTTAATAATTAACATTTTTTTCCTTTCGATTTCAAACGTTTTCGTCTGTTTTCAAACGTTTTCATCCGTTTTTTTAGGCATTCGTCTACTTTCAAACGTTTTCGTTCATTTTCATCCGTTTTCAAACGTTTTCGTTCGTTTTTAAACGTTTTCATCCGTTTTCATATGTTTTTGTCCGTTTTCATACGTTTTCGTCCGTTTTCAGACGTTTTTATCCGTTTTCATACGTTTTCGTCTGTTTTCAAACATTTTCGTTCATTTTTTTACATTTTCGTCTCTTTTCAAAGATTTTCGTCTGTTTTCGTCCCTTTTTATACGTTTTCGTTCGTTTATATACGTTTTCGTCCGTTTTCATACGTTTTTATCCGTTTTCATATGTTTTTGTCCATTTACATATATTTTCGTCTGTTTTTTATGTTTTCGTCCATTTTTTACGTTTTCGTCCATTTTTTGACGTCTTTGTCTGTTTTCATACATTTTCGTCCGTTTTCTTACGTTTTTGCCCGTCTACGTCCGTTTTCATACGTTTTCATTCGTTTTAAGACGTTTTCGTCCATTTTTAGACGTGTTTTTACGCTTTCATACATTTTCGTCTGTTTTCGTACGTTTTCATCCGTTTCTTACATTTTCGCCCATTTTCATATGTTTTCATCCGATTTCGTTCGTTTTAGTTCTTTTTCATACGTTTTTGTTCGTTTTCCTCCGTTTTCCTTTATTTTCATCCATTTTTCATATGTTTTTGTCCGTTTTCATACGTGCTTTTACGCTTTCATACATTTTTGTCCGTTTTGATACGTATTCGTCCATTTTCTTACGTTTTCATCTGTTTTTTACATTTCTGAATATTACAAGTGATATTCATAATATCACTTGTCATTTTCTGAATATTACTTGTGATATTCAGAATATCACTTGCGTTTTTCTGAATATCACTTGTGATTTTCTTCAGTTTTCATCCATTTTCTTACGTTTTCCAAATGTTTTTGAATATCACAATTGATATTCAGAGTATCACTTGTGATTTTCTGAAAATCACTTGTGATATTCTGAATATCACTTGCGATTTTCTGAATATCTATCACTTGTTGTTTCTTGAATATCACTTGTGATTTTCATGTTACAAAACATTAATTGAAAATCACTTGTGATATTCAGAATATCACTTGTGATATTCTGAATATCACTTATGATATTCAGAATATCGTTTGTGGTACTCAGAATATCACTTGTGATATTCAATAAATCAAAGAATATCACATGTGATATTCAAAAACTCACTTGTGATATTCAGAATATCACAGAATATCACTTGTGACATTATAAATATCACAGCATATCTCTTATGATATTCAGAAACGTATGAAAATGGCCAAAAGCATTTAAAAATGGACGAAAATGAATAAAAATGGATGAAAACGTTTAAAATCGTAAAAACACATATGAAAAAGGACGAAAATATATGAAAAATGTATGAAAACGAAAGAAAACTGATGAAAACAGTCAAAACGTATAAAAACGAACGAAAACATAAGAAAACGAACGGAAACGTAAGAAAATAGATGAAAACGTATGAAAACGGATGAAAGCGTGAAAAAACGGATGTAAATGCAAGAAAACGGACGAATATGTATGAAAGCGGACAAAAACGTATGAAAGCATAAAAGCACGTCTCAAAACGGATGAAAACGTATGAAAAATGGACGAAAATGAAAGAAAATGGATGAAAACGTATTAAAACGAATGAAAATGGACGAAAACGTATGAAAACGGACGAATATCACTTGTGATTTTCTTATGTTTTCATCTATTTTCTTACGTTTTCCATACGTTTTTTAATATCACAATTGATATTCAGAGTATCACTTGTAATTTTCTGAATATCACTTGTGATTTTCTGAATATCTATCACTTGTGGTTTTTGAATATCACTTGTGATTTTCATATTACAAAACATTAGTTGAAAATCACTTATGATATTCAGAAAATCACTTGTGATATTCGTGGTACTCTTATCACTTGTGATATTCAAAAAATCAAAGAATATCACATGTGATATTCAAAAAATCACTTGTGATATTCAGCATATCACAAAATATCACTTGTGATATTCTGAATATCACATAATATCTCTTATAATATTCAGAAACATATAAAAATGTCTGAAAAACGCCAAAATCATTTAAAGACGGACGAAAATGAATGAAAACGGATGAAACGTATGAAAACGTAAAGACACATATGAAAAGGACGAAAATGTATGAAAAATGGACGAAAACGAAAGAAAACGTAAGAAAACGAACGAAAACGTAAGAAAGCGGACGAAAATGTATGAAAACGGACGAAAGTGTAGTAATCAAAATATCACTTGTGATATTCTGAATATCACAGAATATCACTTGTGATATTAAGAAAATCAAAGAATATCGCATGTGATATTCAGAAAATCACTTGTGATATTCAAAATATCACGGAATATCACTCGTGATATTCAGAATATCACTTTTGATATTCAGAATATCTCTTGTGATATTCAAAAACATATGAAAAAGTCTTAAAACGGCCAAAAGCATTTTAAAAGAGAGTAAAATGAATGAAAACGGATGAAAATGTATGAAAGCATAAAAACATATATGAAGAAGGACGAAAATGTATGTACAATGAACGAAATTGAAAGAAAACGGACGAAAACGGACGAAAGCGTAAGAAAATGTATGAAAACACAAGAAAACGGACGAATATGTATGCAAACGGACAAAAACAAATTAAAGCGTAAAATCACGTCTAAAAATGGACGAAAACTTATGAAAAATGGATGAAAACGAAAGAAAATGGATGAAAACGTATTAAAACGAACGAAAATAGACGAAAATGTTTGAAAACGGATGAAAACGTATGAAAACGTACGAAAACAGACGAAAACGGGCGAAAACGTATGAAAAGAGACAAAAACGTTTGAAAACAGACAAAAACGGGCAAAAACGTATGAAAACGGGCAAAAACAGAATGAAAACGTAAAAAAACTGATGAAAATAGATAAAAACGTATGAAAACGGACGAAATCGTATAAAAGCGGAAAAAAAGAAAAAAATAAGTGACATAAAAAAAGTGAATTATTGAAGAAAAAAAAGAATTAGAAAAAAAGACAAAAAAAAAGAACGTGATAAAAGTGTTAAAAAAAACGTTAATTGGAAGAAAATAGACAAAAAAAAAAAAGAAAAGAAGAGAGAATAATTAGAAATACAAAAACACAAAGAAAAGGGGAGAAAAAAAACATGGACTTAGGTTGTCTTATTTAATCTTAGGTTAATCCCCACCATTAGATCAAACTAGATAGATGGTAGGGATTTATCCATTGTTATGCACCAAAATATGAGTATGCAAAATAAAGTGCCTCTAAACTTCATATGGCTTTTATGTTCTCTTTGTGTCGATGGCTCATTGCTACTAAACAACTGGATAGGTTTCCCTTTAAAGGTTATCCGAAAAGGTTAGCTTTTTAAACTTAAATATACAATGCCTCACTTGGTAAATCTTAGGATCATTTTTGACCATTCTCTTATCACCCTCAAATGTACACACTTAGCGAAGGTTGAACCCTTGACCTCTTGTGAAGAAATCAGTGACATCACCACTTGAATACATATGACTACATTACGAAGATAATGGATGAACGTAGAAATATCCATACGATAGATCATTTGATGATACTATGCATCATTAATAAAGAATATTTGTTTTCTACAATAATGAGTCAAATGGATAAATAAAGTGTAAATTAAATCGCTTCTTAAATCTAAATACTTAATTTAAATATGAGAAAGATTTGAGATACTGCACTACATAACAAGTAAGTTGTGATTATCACTTCTTAAGCTTTTAATATCAAAGTGAGTACAAACTATATTAAAGTTAGGCGCATCAGTGTTTATATATATATATATATATATATATATATATATAGGGGCACTTTCTTACGAGAATCATGTTATCCGCAAGAACTGCGAAAACCACTTATGTACTACTAATAAAGGATAGTGTGCAACATTTTAAAGCAAAATGGTTTTTTTGTAATTAAATGAGACCACATTCCCTGGAAACATTAATGAAAAGGGTAAAAGAGGTATTTTATTTTATACACTCTCATTAACTGCATGCTACAATATAGGGATTTCATATCACACACAAACCCAGACATTATCTCACCTAATAATATAAACCCCCAAATAACAAAGAAGGCCGGAAAATCATAATCCACCACATCGGAGGTGTATTTTTTTTATTACTCAAATGACAATTACATCATTCCAAGGTATAATCATCACTGTTATGTGTTTGTTTTTATTCTTATATTGTTGATACAGGATATGTCGATTGACCATTTTAAATGCGTGTTTGTTATTTTTTTTTTAAATCGAATGTTTGATTGTTGTAAATTAGTATGTTTGATGATTATTTCATGGCTGTTAATCGGTTTTTTTTTTCGTGGGTTCATTTAACATTTTAATTATGTTTGATTGTTGTAAATTAATATGTTTGTTGATTATTTCATGGTTGTTATTCGTTTTTTTTTTCATGGCTGTTATTCGGTTGTAAAATAGTAACATGGGTGTTTGGATGTGATTAAGATAAATGAATGTGGTTATGAGAAAAATAACTGAAACAGGGGTGTTTGGATTTTACATGAAGGTTTATGTACAAGGTAGTTATATGGGTGTTTGGTTATGATTAAAATAAATGAATGTGTTAATGATTAAGATAAAAGAAACAGGGCTGTTTTTGATTAAGCATTGATGCATTAATTTTGGTGTATGTTATATGATGGTTTGTAGTATATTGTGTTAGGAAAATGGATTTGCAAGTGTATATATGGTTTATGTACAAGGTATTAACATGGGTGTTTAGGTGTGTTTGGATTTTAGTACAAGGGCTATTAGATGCGTGTTATGCATTTATGTTAATTATTTACGTACGTTAGATGTGTATTTGGATGAAACAAGGGTGTTTGGATTTAAGTAAAGGGCTATTAGATGTTAGTACAAAGGATATTAGATGTTAGTACAAGGGCTATTTGAAAGAAACAGGGGTGTTTGAATGAAACAGGGGTGTTTGGTTGTGAGAAATAGATGATTGTTATTAATTTATAATAATAATTTACGTACATTAGGTTCTAAGAGAAAAGGGAAGGAGATAGCTGTGGAAAAAGCCGCTACTGTTGAAGAAAAGTCGATTGATGTTGAACAAGATGATGATTTTGTTGATGTTGAAAGGAACAACTCAGGTAAGTAGTCATAGGGTTTTTGTTTATTGTATTGCACATCAAAAGTTAATGAAAATAAATTGTATTATTTTATTTTAGTGTACAAAGGAGTAACAGGGGTGTTTGGATGTGCTTAAGATAGAGTATTTGAATGTGGATAATGAAAATAGATGTAACAGGGGTGTTTGGAGGTGATTAACAAAGCATATGTGTTATGGTATTTACTCGGTGTTTGAATAGGGGTGTTTGAATGTAACATGGGTGTTTGGATGTGATTATCAAATCGTAAGTGGACAATGAAAAAGATGTAACATGGGTGTTTGAGTGTGGATAATGAAAAAGAGGTAACAAGGGTGTTTGGATGTGTCATAACAAATCATATGAATTAGAAGTAACATACGTGTTTGATGTTGACGTATGTGATAACATTATGTTTTAGTTACCGGGTGTTTGGAAACAGGGTATGTGATACCATTATAGTGTTTTGGTAAACGACATGTGATAAGAGAAATAACATAGGTGTAGATAATGGTTATAACATTGTGTATTTTAAATAATTGGCCAGTTATTTTGGTGTTTATTTGGATTTAGTAGTCTATATTTTAGAATTCTGTTGTTGTTGCTGTTGTTTTTTTTCTGTTTTTTTTTTTAATTTTTTTTTCAATTGGATTTTTTTGTGAAAGTGAATTAGTTGCCTCTTGGCCGTAATGCATGTTTGTTCATATTGCTGGCATGGAAAAGATCAAATTTTGATCAAATTTTTTTATTCCATTTTTTTTTCATTCTTGTTGTTGATTGCAGCAGGATAGTTTCTGGTTATTGCACATGGAGCATTACATGGGCTATACTATGGTAAGGTGGGATTGCGGAATAGAGGATGAAAGTAGGAGGCAAACTCAACAGTTGGAAAAATTGAGAAGGAAGTATGATGCGCGACTATTGCTTTCGTAGTGCAACATTCATAAGGAAAAGATTAATGCATATATGTTTGATATGAAAGTTGCGAATGTTGCTGTAAAGACAAGGAAAGTGTCGTTGAGAGGCGTTTGAATGGAAACAGATATGAACAATGTTCTCGCATATCATTGATGACTTGTTTATGGATTTATCTATTGTATTTTCTTTAGAAATTATCTTTTGTGTTTTGTTTGGAACTTATCGTTGATGACTTGTTTATGGATTGATCTGAACAATATGTTATTAGTACTTATCTTTTGTGTTTTGTTTATGGGAATTTTGCTAGATTTTGGATTTAGAGTTAGAGAAACGAATATGTTGGTATATTTTTAAGTGGTTTTTAATGAACATGTATGTTTAATAAAAATATACGTTTCAATGACCATATATCTTTTATAAGCTTCAATTTTATAGCTATTTCTGGAGAGAAAAAAAGTTTGTTACCAGGACATACATGTTTTATTGATACATGTTTGTTAATTTATTAAGTTTATTTATGATATGCTTAAAAACATACATGTTTGACCTGAACATGTATGTTTATTTAAGTACGTATATTTAGTATGTGATATTAATGAACATGTTTGTTAATTTAGTATGTGCTAAAAACATATATGTTTTTTATGAACATGTATGTTTATCTAGTATGTTTATTTAGTTATATAGTAAAAACATACATGTTTTCCACACAATTACCATACATGTTACAACCAGCATACCTACAAACAACAACTACAATCTTATGAACAATTCCTTTTCCAAACACAACATATACGGCAAAAAAATAAACGCCCATAGCATAACCCAAAAACAAATCATATCTCCATTCCATGTTCATAATTCAGATGCCTATTCCATGTTCACATCTGACTACACCAAAAATTGTTTAGTTCAGTTCCTAATTCCAAATGTTAAATCCCAAACGGTAATTCCCATAAAAAGCATAATGATAATATATGTTTTATGCTAAACAAACAAAGCAACTGAAAAAAGTAATAAATATTTAAGCTACACATGGAACTTTTCTTTTTTTCACAACAGCTTTTGAAGCTTTCTTTTCCGCCAAATCTGCCGCAATCTTATCCTTGTGTAACCTGTTATCTGACACTCTCAGCGCACACCTTGTACACGTTATATGCTTCATCAAAAGTTGCAAATTCATCAACCTCTTTAGGCTTCTCATTCACACGAACATCAGGAACCCAATATCTACCACCATGGGGTGTGGGAATACACTCCGGATCAAGCTCATAAATATCGACCTCATTAGAATCTACACAAAAACAATCACGCAAAAAAAGATCAAAACCTAAAACATTACAAAATCAAGTATAACGAAATAACATGCAACACAATAGGTTTAAACAATAACGCAACAAATGATCAAACCCTAAAACAACACAACAGGTTTAAACAATCAAGCAACAAATGATCAAACCCTAAAACATCAAAAAATCTGATAAAAACCAACTTAGACACACTAAATAACATGCATGCACATACACTAATAACATGGAAACAAAACTGAATAAACCCTAAACCCACGAAAAATGATCAAACACAAGAAAATCTAAATAATACCAATGTTCACGTCTTGACCATGTTCCATATACTCAGAATTAAATGCTTGTTCAGATAACATAAGTAATCGATTATTCTGGTCTTCAATGTCGTGATTTTCTTCTTGTTGTTCTTGAAATATGTTTTCCCTGATTAATCTTGCATAATATATAAAAAATCGTGTGTTTGATATGATGTTTAAATTGATTTAGGGTTTGTTAACACAAGAGAAAGTGAAGATCTGGGGAAAAAAATAAACCGTATGAAATCAAGTCCATGATTGTAGGGAAATATGAATTTGAAAATAGATAATGATTAATAAAAAAGATCAGGATTAATGAGGCATATTGCAAATTACAAAAATGCCCCCACGCTATTAATTAAAAAAAATAAAAGGAAATAAATTAACTAAATTCTGATTGGACAAAAGTGGTTTTCGCAGTTCTTGCGGATAAAATAGTTCTCGTTTGAAAGTTACACTATATATATATATATATATATATATATATATATATATATATATATAGATATTGGGATAGCTTAGCTACACCAATACGCCAATTTGAGGTAACAAACATCAAATTTTATACCCGATTAACATAATAAATTCATTTCCACTACAAAATATCTTAGAACTAATTTCTATCATTGACATTTACACTAATGTAATTATTGTTGCAAATGTATGATGCTAGTAGCCATTTTAGTGACCGAAACTAGATTAAAAAAAAACATATAAAAGATAACAACAATATCAAATAATAGATGTTGGAGGTGATGGATTAAGAAGGTTAGAATGTTAAAATGACATCATAATTGGGGTTTTATGCATGGAAATGGCATTTTGGTGTAGCTAAGTTGGTTACACCCTTGGTGTAGCTAAGATTTCCCATATATATATATATATATATATATATATATATATATATATATATATATATATATATATACACACACACACACACATATATAATGGCGATATTATATTAAAAACAAAACACTGACATACATCACAATAAGGTAAGGGTTTTTAAGCCACTCGTCCTGACTAAACGAGGTTTTACACCTATACCTACACCAACAAAATAAACTAGACACCACATTATCAAAAAGAATCGCCTTCAAGGAAGCTTTGTCTTCAAACAGGAGCTTATTGCGATATGTCCAAGCATGCCACCATAAAGCATAGAAAATACCTTCGAACATCAACTTAGCTTGCTTTAGTCCCAAGACGCAACGACACCATCCAAGAGACCTATTCATCATACGAGTTACAATCCACATAATTAACATTCCACCAAACCGTGATCATTCGAGCAATCTGACGAGCTAAATCACATCGAAAAAATAGGTGTTCTGAAGACTAAACCCCACGATCGCAACTAGGACACAAAATACAAGGAATATCAATACCTCGCCGAGATATATTAAGACGCGTTGGAAGAGCATCCATCTTGAAACTTTGAAAAACATCACCAAAGAAAACAAGGACGAATACTGCTAGATAAAGGAGGCGGAGGAGGCATTCTAAGCTATGAAAGGTTAATCCTTGAACTCCCATCTTTGACAACCTCCAATCTGAAAAAGGATTTGTATGCATATTTGACAGCATCGAAAATGCTGTAAGTGCAGTTCTCCTACTAAAGAGGGAAGGGAAGCAGCTCCTAGTGCATTATGTGAGCTAGACTCTGCATAAAGCTGAAAGAAACTATGCCCCGATCGAGAAACTAGAAGTATGCATGTTAAAC
>JARVZY010011325.1:0-68000 GCA_030686995.1 Artemisia argyi | reverse complement strand
GTCGAGCTAAATACATGATCGAATTAATCGATAGAAATTTATCTTGTTTGAGACCCTAATAGAGCATGCAAGGAGAGAAATGGGCGCAAGCAATCAAATATTAAACTTTTCATATTAACAAAAGGAAAATATATGGCCATAATACAATATAAACCAAATCCTTCACAATATAAGAGGAAAAAAAATAAAAAATAAATAGTTATCTTGCTTACCTATTCTGTTCTTGGTTATTTCCTTGTCGAACTTCTCAAAGAAAGATACATCAAATCTTGACAAATCACCTGCACAAAAAATACTCAGACATAAGATGCTAGTAGCATATAGCTGGAACAAAAGGCTCAAAGGCGAAAAACACTTGTGGTCACAATATATGTTACGACCAATACCTTTCTCAACAGAAACATGAACCATAGGGTTAAAATCCTTCAAAGAATCACAACAAAGCTCAGCAAGTGAACCTCCACCACCCATTTTCTCATCAAGCGGAGTCAAAAAGTTAGCGGCCAATGCATCTTCAGTAACCGGATTATCATCATTCAACGTCAAACTTCCTACCCCAGGCAAAACAATATTCTTGCAAAACTACATCCATAATTCCAAACCAATTCAAAACAATATTCTTGCAAAACAATGTCTAAACGTAAATAATTAGCAAGAAGCAGGTGTAATGTCTAAACGTAAATAATAACAAATACCAATGACCACATAGATCACCTCAGGATGGGCTGACCCGCAAACCACACTTTATCCATATTCTTCATTAAACTAACATATATTTTGTACTCAAAACGGACGCAATAAAGTGCCTCAAACAGATGCACTAGAGTACTTCAAACGGATGCACTAGAATACTTCAAACGGATGCAGTAAAGTTCCTTAAAACACAGTTCAAATTTTTGAATTCCAGAAACATGGTCAGAAGTTAAAAATGAAAAGAGTTGTTACCAGTAGCGAAGTAACCCATTGAGCTAGCTATGGAAGACCTATTTTTAGCCTCTTCGTCACCAGGCTTGTGCTTCTCCAGAATCTTTGCAAGTCCAAAATCAGCAATCTTTTATTGATGCTTCTGCTAGCCCATGTTTACATTGGAAAAAAAATAGAACTTTTAGGTATATCAATTGGACCATCGGTTATTAGTAATTTCGTTCTAAATCATAAAGGAAAACATCAAATTACAGGTAAACATTGCCAAAAAAATCATTTGCCAGTCATCAAATTACAGGTAAACATCGTCTTATTAACATAAAAAGAGCACCCAAATTCATTCATTTATTTTATAAACATACAAATGGATGCACTAAACATAAATTTTGATGCCTTAGTATGTTCAACAATGCATTAATTATACTCACTGATGCCCTAGTATGTCCATTGATGCACTAAACATACAAACAGATGCCCTAATATCTACCTTTTTGATGCACTAACATACTCATAGATGCCCTAATTCCCATTTAATCTACTATTGCAATTTCATTCATGTCCTCCTCCTATACACAGTAAATAATATGAATACTCACTAACCGTTTGTTAAGTAGATCAGTACTTGAAGATAATATATTGTAGCTGCTAATACTTCTTTAGAACCCGATGCCATCCGACTTACTGACCATTCTATCTCCAGAAAAGATTGCAATGTTCCTGGTAACGTGTTTTTTCAGATTATGTTTCGATTCCTCAACTCTCAATTGCCATGAGGGCCTTGCTAGAATCACATAATTAGGTAGCCAACGTAAACTCTTTGATATAAATATATCATTGGTCTGTTCACAAGGCTCGTCAGATTGAAGAGCAACCAAGGCTGTCCAAGTAACAAACTTCTGAATCTTATCCTGATCCTGCAAAAACACATAAAACCAACTCAAAATATTGCATATTTATGAGATAAATAAATTAGAAAAATAAGTTGTGTGTGGCTTGTAAAGATAGAGTAATACCATGTTAAGTACTGCTGCTTGGGGATTTCTCATTAGTACAACTTTTAAGCCCTAATTCTACATTGCTATTACATCAATGACTTCTAACAATTGACATAAACCTTCAATTGAAAAAGTGAAATGTGGTTGGAACACATCTATGTTTTTTGATAACATCAATGGAGTAGATCTCGGCTTATCACAATAAATTACAGGCTTACTTCTCTCGTTTACTACATTATTCTGAGAACGATGTCCACTATCATAAATTCCAGTCGAGGTCTTTAATGACCCTTCTTTTGCGGAACATTACCAGAACCCTTGCTTAAGGTCTTGTTCCCTTTAAGAGGTTCTACCATAAATGATTTTCACAACTTCATAAATGAATAGAAAGAAGAAAGATTACCTTCTTTGCAGCATCTCTGGCTGGATTATTTGTGGCAACTTCATAAATGTGAACCTTCTTTGCATTACAACTAGGTCATCTCACAATAAGGTGACTTATTCTCCAAGTTGATAAGCGTTAATCTGTTCGACCAACGAAACCCATATTAATACATCTACAAAATGGATGCACTAAAACACATGTGGATGCACTAAACATACACGTTGATGCACTAAAATATTTAGGTGGATCATCACTATCAATACCAACTCTTGTCCCAGTCCCAAAGCTTTATAAGCATATCAATACCAACTATATAGATGTCGTAATGAGAATGTCCCTCGAAGATTTGAGTACAATACCAACTCTTCTCCCAGTCCCAAAGCTTGATAAGCATATCATCATAAGATGATAAAATATAAGGGAGGGTCGGGTGGACTGCCACACACCTAATGTAATATACTTGGATCTTGTCCATTGTATTGTAATTATACACACGGGTATACATGTCATTTACACACGGGTATACATGTCCATTGTATTATATTGTAATTATACACACGGGTATTAGGATGCAATAAACATCTCCTCATTTTAATCATCTTAAATTGTCGCTTGAAGTGTATAATTTATGCATACAATCACCTAAATTGTTTTATTATGTAAAACTAAATTTTTTGCAACAATATAGCTTTGATAACCATACTTGGATGCCCTAGTATGATACAAGCGGATGCACTAAAGTGCGTCAAACAGATGCACTAAAGTACATCAAATGTCTCGAAAAGAGTTGGTTTGCTACCTGAGGAATGTATCTACTTTTATGGACCAGTTCAAACAGGGCTTTTGGAATCGCTTCAATTGGTGTCAGAAGCTTGTTCTTGGAAGCATTTATCCTGGTTCTGTAGAATATACGCAAATTTGCAAAGATGTCTTAATTCAATAATTTAACAGGTCCATACCCTAACACTGCAACTAATGCACTAACACAAACACATATGCACTAATATGTAATTTGATGCACTAATCTTATACAAAGTTGCCTTAAGTTGCCATGTGATTCACTAATCATACAAGAAGATGCTTTAACATGTAACATGATGCACTAGCCACAAACACATTTTCCCTGACATGTAAGACTGTTTCTTCGATACATGAGATAAAAGGAAATGTGTCATCATCTATACTTATTTTATACAATGATATCTTAATATGTATAAGAATGCACCAATCATAATCACTGATGCCCTTACCATACTCACCGTTGCTCTAAAGAATGCAACAATCATAATCATTGGTGCCCTAACCATACTCACCGATGCTCTAATATGTACAATGATGCACCGAACATACAAACATTCAAACTTATGCATCAACCACAATCATAGATGCACTAATACAATCTAATGCCCTAACATGTAGTTTCATTTAACCTGATGCATCAACCACAAACATAGATGCACTAATACAATCTGATGCCCTAACTTGTAATTTCGAGGCTGCAAATATACACGCAGATGCACTAATACAAATGCAACAACCACAAACACAGATGCACTAATACAATTTGATGCCCTAACTTGTAATTTTGATGTTGCAAATATACTCACATATGCCCTAAGATGTCATATCATTCAAAATTAAACACATTTATTGCAAATTAGTGCATCTTAGTTATAAAAACTTACTGAAACATTTTATCAAACACCTGGTGTGCAACTTTAAACACTTTCTTTTTCATAAATTTGTTCCATATTTTGTAGAAAACATGATGATATGATGATAAAAATTCAACAAAACTTAAAAAATCATTACAACGTTGACTTAAATGTGATCAATAACCAAAATTAGTGCACTTACAGGTTAAATGTTGTTTCTTCTTCATTATTATATGATTCAATGTTCAAACTTCACCAATATTTTAGTGGATTGTTGATTAGGTTATCAAATTATTGCATCTACGACGCAAGACGGTGGCGATGGTGACTCGGCTCATACAAATAGAGTAGCTCATCTTCATGTTTGGGCGTCGGTGTGACGGTGACGGAGTAAATATTGACGTGGTGGTTGCACGACGGAAAACGGTGGTGGCAGTGGTGGAGGTGACGATGCAGATGGAGCAGCTTATCTCTATGTTTGGGAATAGTGATAATGTTTGAATACATATGGCTTTTGTGAATGAACTGAAATGATGATCTGATTGATATCCCTCTTTTGTTGATTAGTTTTTAATTTTCATCCTAAACCTTCAAGTGTTTTCAAAATCTACCCTGTTGATACAAAAGTTGGGCGTTCCTAGTTTGGGCTCTTGCTCTCGTACCAATTCGCTTCTTAATGCTTGAAACCTGCGCACTAAGAAAGTAAACAACACCATTAGGCTTATCTTGGGATTGTCTCCCACGATTAGACTCCAGCGTGAGAGTAAGTAATCGGTTTAAGGTTCTCGTAAAGAGTTTAGGGTTTATGAATTGATTCGCCTCAAACGGTCAGATAATTATTGGTCAACCACTTGTGAATGGTCAATTATAATAGTCAAATAGCTGAGGCAAATGCTTCTGTGGAATATAGTGTTTCCCCGGGTCGTAATGTCCCAACGAGGTTGTGATGGTATTAAAAACGAATCTGTGGTCAGTGAATGTGAACAGGAAGGGTATAAGTGTGTGTGTGTGTGTGTGATTACACTAAGGTTTTATAACTTAAATAAACTATTAGAATGATTACGTAAAACCTAGATATCTAAAACGTTTAAACGTACACCAAATTAAAATCAGACGCGACTGCGTACTGAGAAAAAGGTGAGTTTTAAGAAAAATAAACTACAGGGGTTAAAAATGAGAATTCTATAAACTTAAACTTAAAAGAAAATTAAATTAAAAAGAAAATTATATTTTTGATTATTTTATTATTTATTATTAATTATTCAATTAAAAACTATTTAACTATTTAATTAAAACTAATATAAATAAAAACTAAAAATAATAAACACTACAAATTAAACTAAAAATTTGCAAAAATAATTTCTAAACTTAAAAATTAACTTGAAGAAAGTATAAAAAATGAAAATAAATATTTTTGTCTTTTTATGGATTTCTATTAATTAAAAAATATTTATATTAATTAAACTAATTAAACTATTTTGAATTACTAATAATACTAAATAAACTTAGAAAATTATGAAAAAATTCCTAAAATTATATTATGACTTATAAAAGCTATAAAAAATATAAAAACTAGGTGTTGCTTTATAAAAATTAATTATGCTATTTATAACTTAATTATTGATTAATTATTAATAAAACTAATTTTAAATCTAATAAATATCAAATGATAATATAAAAATATGAGAAAATTATTAAAAATACTTTAACCTAAGAGGAAATTAATAAAAATATAAAAACACAACTTACTTAATAAAAATCTAAAAATGAAAATTAAAATTAAATTAAATTAAATAGAAACTATCACTTATTTTTATATTGGTTTTTCTTGATTTTTCTTTTACAAAACTAAATTATACTTAAAAATAAACAACTTTTGTAAAAACAACTAAATTATAGCTTATTATTAAGCACTGTGGAAGCTTAATGCTACCACAGTTGACCTTGGTTGACTGAAAAGGCAAATAAGCTCAAATAAGCTTAAGTGGGACCCGCCTTGGTTTATTCTGATTCTAATATGTTATTTAAATAAGTTTGAGCTAAATTTGGCAAGTGGGGACCACTGGATAAGCCAAAAAGCTCAAATAAGCACTTGACTTAATATGATTCTGAGACAGAATGGGGACAAACTTTGGATGCAAAGCTAAGTGGGGTCCACTGGTCTAGAGGTCAAACAAAAGGTCAATGGGGGATCCCTGGTAGGAGGGGGGGTTCAAAGATACTAAGGTTATGGTGTGGGGCCCACTGAGGTGGTCACAAAACCACCACCAAGTTATGGTGTTGGAGTGAGTCTGCTGCAGCAGGGCAATACCTTGCCCTGCAGGTGTCTTTGAGCAAGGGTGGGACCCACAACAAAAATCTTAAAAATAAGCCCTTAACTGATTTCTAAAGACTAGCTGACATACTTTAACATGTAAAAATCCTGAAGTCTCAATCCCAACACATAAATAAAAACAAATCTTTGAAATCTTGTAAAAATCTGAGATGAGTGCAATTGACTTTTTTATGAAACTTGGCTAGTTTGACTTTTACGAAATTCTAACACTTCTAACTAATTAATTAAGTTATATAAAGCTACAAGAGACCTAAATTAAGCTAAAACTACAACTTATAAGCTAAAGTGAGGGTCTATGGGCCTCAAATCCTTCACAGTTAACTGTGAAGGGATTTAGAATGTAATTTTGACTTTTGGTGTTGAAATGACCAAACAAATGACTCAGTTAACTAAACCTATACTAATTTAGTCTAAGTATGCTAAGAACATAGCAATAAATTACCTAGATCACAGAGTATTCAGCAATGCCAAAAACCCTAGTAACCAACTGTTTTGATGATTATTAAAGCTACTGATGAAATTAATCCACAACACTGATTCCTATTACTATATTATGATTATAGAAGATCAAATGAGCATAAAACTTCAAGAACACAAGTAGAAAACACAGATTTGTCAAGTTTGTGATTTACACAGTGTAATTTTGGTTTTGAGTACAAATGATTTCCAATGAACAAGCAACTGGTTTTAAACTATATTATCAATAACAAATATCTAATAAACTTATAAGAACACTAATTAAGTAGTAACAAGCATGATCAAAGTAAAAAAAAATAATATTGAAATATCACTTACAAATGGTAACAAGCTGAGAACAATGAACCATGAACAAATGACCAATCCTAACACCTCCCAAAAGGTACTAAACCAGAATCATTCCATAATCCAATCATGCTCCATGCTCCAAGTATTCTAACCACTATTTTTTTATTTATTTCCTATTTAATTGATTTTTAAGTATTTTCTTCTTTCATAAACTAAACAGATAATTAAAGTTTTCTAAGACTTAATAAGGTTTTGTCAGAGCTTATATAAGCTTAAGAATTCAATAATAACAACAAATAACAACTTACAAGCTTTTTGAGATTTTTGAGAATTTAAGAAATACAAAAACTGAGATAACAAACTGAAACTTGAAATTGACTTGATTTAAAAATTAAAGTACATGAAATTAACTGAGTACAAGCTATTTTGATTGAAATTACAACTAAAATTAAGGATTACACTACTTACGACTACAATAAACCTAAGCTACACTAATACTCCATCATCTCTGCTTCTTTTGTCTTTTGTAGACACTTCCAGGGTTTGTGGGATCCACCTTGACATTTCTCACCATATCTGAGCCGTTGATAAGGTCTATCCAATCCTGGCCGTTTAAATTTCTTTTTGGCAAGAAAAAGTCTTGGGACAGCTGTGGATTACTTGGAGAGCTTTTCAAGGCTTTTGGAAGGTTGTGGAGGTGGAGGGATTGCGTGGAGAGGCTGGGGGGTCAAGTGGTGGTGAAACAGGCAAGGTGGAGGGGTGGTATTGGTGCTACAGTGGTGTGGGAGGGAAAGGTAGGGGAAGGGTGGTTTTGACTTGAGTTGACCCGGTTTTATTTATAACGGGGGGTGGACTGGGCTAAAGTTTGGGCTTTGGGATTGGGCTGGTATATATGTTTTGGACTTGGATTGGTTTAGGGTTTTGTGGGTAATAATAATAATAAGGTCCGTTTGGTTTTTTTATTTAATAAATCACAAGGACCAAAGTTGTAATTAGGGAAAAGTTGAGGGTCTGAAATGACAGGTTTCCAAAGATAATACAAGGAGTGTAATTTGCTAAGTATTGATAATATGAGGACCAAATTTGAGAATTTCCAAATTTACACCTTTAGGGACTAAACTTGCCAATTTGTGAAACTTCAAGGACCATTTTGTAATTATGCCAAACTTTTCTCCCAAGGACCATTCCTGCAAAAGATTATTAATACAAGGACCAAAATTGCTTTTCTCAAAGTTTTTTACATCCCAGGGACCATTTATGTCAATTTCCAAAGTAGAGGGACTAAACTTGTAATTTTGTGAAACTTTGCACCAAAGGACTAAATATGTAACTTTATGATTAAAAAGGACCTTTGGTGACTTTTTCATGTTTTTAGAATAACCAGGGACTAGTTTTGACAATTTATGAAACTTGAGGGACTGAAACTGCCAATTATGCAAACTTTATACGTTTTTCATCTGTTTTTGCATATTTTGCATTTGAAACATATAAAACACACTTCTAAGATATTTTAAGTATTTTGATACATATTTGAGTGTTTTTGGATGTTTTGGCAGCTCAGATTGGTATAAAATGATGAGTATTTAGACACTCATCAATCCCCCACACTAAACTATTGCGAGTTCCTAGCAATCTTTTGAGAAAAACTTAATGGATTTGAAAAACTCTTTACCAAAAGCCATCACTTCTGGTGTAGCCAGGTGTAAGAACTGTGGCACACCTGATAACCGTGTGATTTTGAGCAAATCACCAGCTGTCAACGGATTTGATTAGTCTTTACCAAAAGCCGTTTGCTTCTGGACTAGCCAACTCTTGATGGAATAGTCAACATCTTGGTGAGCTGATTACCAATTATGGTTTTTCACTGCCTTTACCACAAGCCATAATCTTGCGGGCTAGCCAACTCATTCGCTTTATGGGATATGGGGAGTTGAGGAACCATACAATTTTTGGCAAATTGCAAGCCATAAACGGGTTTGAGTTATCTTTACCAAGAACCGTTTGCTCCTGGATTAGCCAATCCTTATGTGGGTTAGACATGGCGGACTGATAACCATTTATTGCGTTCTAAGTGAGAAAAAATTTTAAAATTTTGGCTAAAATGGGGGTTCTTGATGGAACATGTGTTTAAATTCGTTAGAATAACGAATCTCCCCCCACACTTAGAACTGAATATTGTCCTCGATATTCAAAGTACCGGGTGTTAAACCGAACTTAGAACGTAAGAAGGAAATATTACTAGCCATTATTTTATGTGTATATACATACATATATTTTTTTAGATAAAACTTCTTAAATAGAAGCTATCACTATATTTACATTTTTTTTTTTAGAGATATTTACATATATACATCATGTGGGTTAGTATCTCCCCCACACTTAGGGTGAAAACCCTAAGTAAATGCTACTGTTTTTATTTACCGAGTCGCTAGCTTGACTCGACCCCGAATTTATTTGTCCATGGGGAAGCATGATGTGGAAGGAACAATCTCAATCGGACTTTCATTCAAAATATTTAGATAAACATTTGAAGCACGTGAAAGTTCCACTCCAATGAGATATAATGACACCCGGCTCAAAATTTATAAATGAGAATGTCGGGGTCAAAGATAGTGTCCTCATTCCCGAAGGAGTGAATAACAGGAGAAATCACCTGGTAGGTGAAGGAAAGTAGGGAGATCTGAATAGCAATTAAGATAAGAACTTCCTCCTCAAGAAATGCATATTCAAGTGGAGGAGGCAAGTCCTTAAGCTTGATCTCAGGAAATTTATCAGTTTCCTCAACTGATTTGATTTCCTCATTATGAAGTTGTTTGGTTGGAAGAGGGGGAAACGTATCTTCATTTAACAAACTTTCTAGAAAAAGAATGTCCCCCTCGGGATCAAGATAATTATCATCAACTTCATATGAAATTGAACTATCTTCAGTCATAAAAGCCTTGAATTCGTCCAAATCATTTTCACTTTCCGGAGGAAGTGGATTAATCTGAATGAGTTCAAACGCAGGATCATGAGTAGGTAAGAATTCTAACTCTCTCAAATCCGCTTCAAAGTCAAAGACTTCATTTTCATCCCTTGGTGGGATGGGATCCATATGAGAGAGTTCATCAGCGAACTCTTCAAGAAGACAGTCAACATTAGACTCAGGAAGTGATGCATCAACAAATTCGATGTCTCCATAAGATAAACAATCATTACTGGAATCAGAGACAGTCTCAATTTGTTCATTTGGATTATCAGGGGTGGAAGGAATATCACACATAAGATCAAAAGTCCCCTGTGACTCTCTTGGGATTGAGATAAGGTTCTCAACACTAGACTTTATGAATTCGTCCGATTCTTTTGCAGGAATTGTGTCAAGATGCTCGTCCGCCATGCTCAGAGAGTGAGTGGGAACCTCGGGTGTGATAACATCATACAGAGGGAATTGAGAAGGACTAGCAGTAATGGTTTCTACAAGTTCTATTATTTCTACTGCTGGTGATTCAGTTATATTCTTTTCTCCCTGTATATGCATGGAAGGAGTCTCAACTGATGAACTTGATGAGGTATCATCACTTTCATCATCTTCATCGAGAAGAGCAGCATTTTGAAATTTGATACGTGTTATAACTGCTTGTTCTAAGACTAGTAATTCTTTCATGCTTCTTTCGTTTCTAGCACGTTCTTCAACAAGTAATTCCGCGATAGATTTATCACGAGAATATGGAATGAGTGGAGACTGTGGGGATGTGGATGTGTCAAAACCAGAAGGTTGACATTGATCATCATTATGAGGACCCCCACAATATACACAAGAAAAACTTTGTGCATTGTGAAACGACATATTAGCCAACTCCTCCTTAATGTCTTTAATTTTCTCAAGAACCTCTATATAAGGGTCTTGCTGGATATGAGGAGTTGCTTGGTTCATTTGGTACTGTGGAGGTGGGTCTTGAAACGAATAGTCGTAATTGTTACAAGGAAATGGATTCCTTGTTTGACAATCAGAGCTAAAATGTGGACCTCCACAGTACTCACAACAGTAAAACTGTTGAGTCTGGCTTGGTGTATTTTGATACGAAGCATCATTGAGATTTGGATAATATGATTCTTGCTCGTATGAATGTGATGGGTAGTTGGAAAAATTTGAGGAGTCGTTGAATGAGTTTTGATTAGGATCATAAGCAAATGAATTACTCGATCCACAAAACAAACAACTCCCGTCTTGAATATCATTACCACATTGTTCACATGTACACCAATGACATGGAAAACTGAAAAGCGGCTCACCACAACCGACACAAGGAACAAAATCTGGAGGTGGAACAAGTGGTGTGCTCTGAGAGCTAGGAATTTTCACCACTTCCATTATGGTCTCTGGTTTTTGTTTTTGATAAATGTGAAGATTAGGCAAATCGTTCTTTTCAGTCACTGCCCTAAGCTCTGTACGTTTGCTTGACAAACTTTTAACCGTAAACCGTGAAAGGTTAGGATCAATTGTGAGCTTAGATTCTTGGACAACCGTAGGTTGGACGTATTTAGCACTTCCATAGTCAGAGGAAAGTACAAGGTCCTTTGTCACCTCTGTTTCATGATCTCTTTCCCTCACCGGAGAGGGAATAGGAATCGAAGGTCCATCATAATCAACACGACATCTCAACATTTTTGACCAGGCCGTAAGTTTTTCAACTTTGCTTTTAAAGGCCCTTTGTTCAAAGAAATCGTCATCGAGAGATGCCATTAGAATCAATTACGGGACAAGTGGAAGAAGGTAGAATTAAAAGGATAGAGGGTAAAGGGATGAATATTTTTGGTATTTTTGAAAATTTTTGTAGTACTAATAAGAAGGAAAATGTTTTTGGTTTTTTGTGTTCGTTGAAAACTGATTAAAAAGTTTTCGGGAACAGTTTTGGTTTTATATGATAATAATATGAACAAGGATGGGTAAATATACAATGAGTGTGTATTCAGGTTCACTAATACGCAAAATCGTTTAGAATAAGTGCACAACCTCCCCGGCAGCGGCGCCAAATTTTGATTCGCCTCAAACGGTCAGATAATTATTGGTCAACCACTTGTGAATGGTCAATTATAATAGTCAAACAGCTGAGGCAAATGCTTCCGTAGAATATAGTGTTTCCCCGGGTCGTAATGTCCCAACGAGGTTGTGATGGTATTAAAAATGAATCTGTGATCAGTGAATGTGAACAGGAAGGGTATAAGTGTGTGTGTGTGTGTGTGATTACACTAAGGTTTTATAACTTAAATAAACTATTAGAATGATTACGTAAAACCTAGATATCTAAAACGTTTAAACGTACACCAAATTAAAATCAGACGCGACTGCGTACTGAGAAAAAGGTGAGTTTTAAGAAAATTAAACTACAGGGGTTAAAAATGAAAATTCTATAAACTTAAACTTAAAAGAAAATTAAATTAAAAAGAAAATTATATTTTTGTTTATTTTATTATTTATTATTAATTATTCAATTAAAAACTATTTAACTATTTAATTAAAACTAATTTAAATAAAAACTAAAAATAATAAACACTACAAATTAAACTAAAAATTTGCAAAAATAATTTCTAAACTTAAAAATAAACTTGAAGAAAGTATAAAAAATGAAAATAAATATTTTTGAATTTTTATGGATTTTCTATTAATTAAAAACTATTTATATTAATTAAACTAATTAAACTATTTTGAATTACTAATAAAACTAAATCAACTTAGAAAATTATGAAAAAATTCCCAAAATTATATTATGACTTACAAAAGCTATAAAAAATATAAAAACTAGGTGTTGCTTTATAAAAATTAATTATGCTATTAATAACTTAATTATTGATTAATTATTAATAAAACTAATTTTAAATCTAATAAATATCAAATGATAATATAAAAATCTGAGAAAATTATTAAAAATACTTTAACCTAAGAGGAAATTAATAAAAATATAAAAACACAACTTACTTAATAAAAATCTAAAAATGAAAATTAAAATTAAATTAAATTAAATAGAAACTATCACTTATTTTTATATTGGTTTTTCTGGAATTTTCTTTTACAAAACTAAATTATACTTAAAAATAAACAACTTTTGTAAAAACAACTAAATTATAGCTTATTATTAAGCATTGTGGAAGCTTAATGCTACCACAGTTGACCTTGGTTGACTGAAAAGGCAAATAAGCTCAAATGAGCTTATGTGGGACCCACCTTGGTTTATTCTGATTCTAATAAGTTATTTAAATAAGTTTGAGCTAAATTTTACAAGTGGGGACCACTGGATAAGCCAAAAAGCTCAAATAAGCACTTGTATTAATATGATTCTGAGACAGAATGGGGACAAACTTTGGATGCAAAGCTAAGTGGGGTCCACTGGTCTAGAGGTCAAACAAAAGGTCAATGGGGGATCCCGGGTAGGAGGGGGTTGAATGATACTAAGGTTATGGTGTGGGGCCCACTGAGGTGGTCACAAAACCACCACCAAGTTGTGGTGTTGGAGTGAGTCTGCTGCAGCAGGGCAATACCTTGCCCTGCAGGTGTCTTTGAGCAAGGGTGGGACCCACAAAAAAAATCTTAAAAATAAGCCCTTAAATGATTTCTAAAGACTAGCTGACATACTTTTACATGTAAAAATCCTGAAGTCTCAATCCCAACACATAAATCAAAACAAATCGTTGAAATCTTGTAAAAATCTGAGATGAGTGCAATTGACTTTTTTATGAAACTTGGCTAGTTTGACTTTTATGAAATTCTAACACTTCTAACTAATTAATTAAGTTATATAAAGCTACAAGAGACCTAAATTAAGCTAAAACTACAACTTATAAGCTAAAGTGAGGGTCTATGGGCCTCAAATCCTTCACAGTTAACTGTGAAGGGATTTAGAATGTAATTTTGACTTTTGGTGTTGAAATGACCAAACAAATGACTCAGTTAACTAAACCTATACTAATTTAGTCTAAATATGCTAAGAACACAACAATAAATTACCTAGATCACAGAGTATTCAGCAATGCCAAACACCCTAGTAACCAACTGTTTTGATGATTATTAAAGTTACTGATGAAATTAAACCACAACACTGATTCCTATTACTATATTATGATTATAGAAGATCAAATGAGCATAAAACTTCAAGAACACAAGTAGAAAACACAGATTTGTCAAGTTTGTGATTTACACAGTGTAATTTTGGTTTTGAGTACAAATGATTTCCAATGAACAAGCAACTGGTTTTAAACTATATTATCAATAACAAATATCTAATAAACTTATAAGAACACTAATTAAGTAGTAACAGGCATGATCAAAGTAAAAAAAAATAATATTAAAATATCACTTACAAATGGTAACAAGCTGAGAACAATGAACCATGAACAAATGACCAATCCTAACACCTCCCAAAAGGTACTAAACCAGAATCATTCCATAATCCAATCATGCTCCATGCTCCAAGTATTCTAACCACTATTTTTTTATTTATTTCCTATTTAATTGATTTTTTAAGTATTTTCTTCTTTCATAAACTAAACAGATAATTAAGGTTTTCTAAGACTTAATAAGGCTTTGTCAGAGCTTATATAAGCTTAAGAATTCAATAATAACAACAAATAACAACTTACAAGCTTTTTGAGATTTTTGAGAATTTAAGAAATACAAAAACTGAGATAACAAACTGAAACTTGAAATTGACTTGATTTAAAAATTAAAGTACATGAAATTAACTGAGTACAAGCTATTTTGATTGAAATTACAACTAAAATTAAGGATTACACTACTTACGACTACAATAAACCTAAGCTACACTAATACTCCATCATCTCTGCTTCTTTTCTCTTTTGTAGACACTTCCAGGGTTTGTGGGACCCACCTTGACATTTCCCACCATATCTGAGCCGTTGATAAGGTCTATCCAATCCTGGCCGTTTAAATTTCTTTTTGGCACGAAAAAGTCTTAGGACAACTGTGGATTACTTGGAGAGCTTTTCAAGGCTTTTGGAAGGTTGTGGAGGTGGAGGGATTGCGTGGAGAGGCTGGGGGGTCAAGTGGTGGTGAAACAGGCAAGGTGGAGGGGTGGTATTGGTGCTATAGTGGTGTGGGAGGGAAAGGTAGGGGAAGGGTGGTTTTGACTTGAGTTGACCCAGTTTTATTTATAACGGGGGGTGGACTGGGCTAAAGTTTGGGCTTTGGGATTGGGCTGGTATATATGTTTTGGACTTGGATTGGTTTAGGGTTTTGTGGGTAATAATAATAATAAGGTCCGTTTGGTTTTTTTATTTAATAAATCACAAGGACCAAAGTTGTAATTAGGGAAAAGTTGAGGGTATGAAATGGCAGGTTTCCAAAGATAATATAAGGAGTGTAATTTGCTAAGTATTGATAATATGAGGACCAAATTTGAGAATTTCCAAATTTACACCTTTAGGGACTAAACTTGCCAATTTGTGAAACTTCAAGGACCATTTTGTAATTATGCCAAACTTTTCTCCCAAGGACCATTCCTGCAAAAGATTATTAATACAAGGACCAAAATTGCTTTTCTCAAAGTTTTTAACATCCCGGGGACCATTTATGTCAATTTCCAAAGTAGAGGGACTAAACTTGTAATTTTGTAAAACTTTGCACCAAAGGACTAAATATGTAACTTTATGATTAAAAGGGACCTTTGGTGACTTTTTCATGTTTTTAGAATAACCAGGGACTAGTTTTGACAATTTATGAAACTTGAGGGACTGAAACTGCCAATTATGCAAACTTTATACGTTTTTCATCTGTTTTTGCATATTTTGCATTTGAAACATATAAAACACACTTCTAAGATATTTTAAGTATTTTGATACATATTTGAGTGTTTTTGGATGTTTTGGCAGCTCAGATTGGTATAAAATGATGAGTATTTAGACACTCATCATGAATCGTACCTTTAATGAGAATTATGTCATTCCTTATATAAGCGCAGAATCCTTGTAGGTTTCGCGCTCCTTACGTTTCGCACACGTGGTGCTTATCCGGGTTAAGAATATCTATTCCATAGATAGAAGGTCCTTATCTAAACTGTATATATTTTAGTTGGGCTTGGGCTTACGTGAGCCCATTCCCATTATTGATGCGGCCCAAGTTATAATAACCCACGCATGGTGGTTTTGGGCCTTAGTAATGTTTATCATTTGGGCTCGTGGCCCAAATATAGACTATACGTCATCATGCCCCCCCCAGTCTAGTGTGCGCGGCTCGTAGCCGCGGATGCTAGACTAGTCAGAACAGCAGTAAGCGTGGCGGGAGGAATTTTGAATATTGCCGCCCAATATTGAGAACTATGTAGCCGCGGATGCTAGACTAGTCCAAGATATTTGCCTCGAAATTCGGGGGTTGTGCCCACGTGTCCCTTGGAAAACGGGAAAAAGTGCTTGTACCTTTCGTATTCTAGCCACACGTTTTGTTAGTGGGATCCACGTGGCCTTCATCTAGCATTTTTTGGTTACTTATATAAGAGTCACCGCCTCCTTTTACCAAAAACACACAGTGAAAAACACATATTTACCATTGCACATTTCTTCAAAGCGTTTTTCAAAGAAAGCAACTGTTTTATTAGGTAATTCGTGTGCGTATTCTAGTAGATACTGTAAAAATGGTTGCCCAATTAGAGGAGTTTCGCTCTGCGATGGATGAGGATGACGTGCGTCAGTTCTCATCTGATTACTTCATTCCTCTGGATGTGCATCCAGAGGCTCCTGACGTTGATGCGTGTATTGCCGATTTCCCCGAAGGGAAGATAGGGCTATATACGCGCTTTTTTGAGTACGCTAATTACCGCGTACCAATATCTATATTCCTGAGCAATGTGCACAATTTCTATCGCCTTCATATCTCTCAGCTGCACTGTATAGGTGCGGCCAAGATATCGAATTTTGAAGTAAACTGTCGTTTACTTGCGATAGAACCAACCGTTGACCTATTCCGCGCATTTTACCACACAACGTGGTCGCATGGATGGGTATCCTTTGCGAAGCGCGCTGGGAGCCTTTAGTGCTATACCGAGAAGGTAGATTCCCTGAGGCATTGGAGGGAGTATTTTTTCTGGGTGGATGATGTGGTATTTCCATCACCATTTGAGTTTTATACTCAAGAGACGTTGCCGAGGGATGGGCGCCTCGCACCCGGTTCATATAGTTTGGCAGATGCGCAGACCATTGATGCCAACCGCATCCCCATTAACCCTTATCCCGAGGAGTTTTTGGTGCACGTGGGGTTGAGTCGCAGCTATTTCCTTGGTGCCAACCTTCATTGATTAGGAAGGCCGGGGTGGGTGTTCATCCCTTTTTATTGTTCGCTTCCAATAATGTAAGTGTTTCTGTATGTGCACTTTCAACAACTAATCTCTGTTTTGTTGTTTGTTCCTGTGTTGCGCAGAGATGGATTTGTTTGCAGTGGTAAAGTTGGAGAAGCTGAAGCAGGTGACCGTTGGTGTGCGGCCTCTGAGGGAGAACGAGCAACCGCTTTTAGAAGCGACTGTGGGTCATCTGACCGTATTGGGGCCAGTTGCTCATGAAGATTCGCCCCCTCTTCTTGTGATGCCAGTGCAGAGCGTAGCTCCGACTGTGGAGTCTGCGCATGTGTAGGAAGTGCAAACTGAATCTTCTGACAGCGTAGAGGTGCTGAAGCCTGAGGAGGTGCTGAAGCTTGAGGAGGTGGCGCAGAATCTAAAGTGCAAAGGAGAAGCTGGTAGCAGCGGTACTTCCAAAAGGAGGCGCCATCTGATCGCGGATGTAGAGTCATCTGTTGAGGAGGATACATCCACTTCTGGCGCGAATAAGGAGGCTGCAAAGGCCTCTCCACATTTGTAAGTGATCTTCCTTATGCTTTGTATTTTTTTTATTGCTTGTCGTAATATGTGCTAACTGTTTTCCTTAATCATTGTAGTGACTATGCTGCGAAGGATGATGGGGCCTTCATGGAGACTGTGGTCCCTCCTCAGAATGAAAACAAGGAGGAGGGAGTGAAGGTGGGTGAGGACGTGTCTGCGCAGCAGTTGTTGGTGGAGTTGGCTGCTACTGCTGAGCGTCAAACTGAGCTAGTTACTCAGTTGAAGACGAGATACGTCGGGGAGAGTAGCACTCTTGCCCAAAAAGATGCGGAGATAGCTCTTCTCCGTGCGCAGCTGGCGGAAGCGCAAGCGGAGGTGGGGTCCTTCAAAGCGCACGCAGACAAGGTCACTACTAAGAAGTTGACCGCGATGGCTGAGCTGCAGCAAGCGCGCGGAGATCTTCATCAGTTTAGGGCCAACCTTACCTGGGCGGTAAGGTATCTTGAGGAGAAGAAGGAGGAGCATTTTGCGAACATCAATGAGTTCAAGGTGCGCATGGAGAAGATCATTCAGGTGCAGGAGGAGAAGCTGCGTGGCCTGAGTATAGACTATGATGAGGAATTATACCCTCATCTGATGTCTACCATAGCTGAGCGTAGGTACGTCCTTACGTATTTTCCTGCAGTGTTGTCTTATTATATTTGTTGGTTTGTTTCTTCTAATGCAAGTTGTTCTTGTTGATGTAGGTGGTTGATCAGCCATGGGCTGCGCTTGGCTGCTATGGGCACCTTGGAGTCTCCAGAAGTGTTGAGGACTTTTGGAAAGGTGGTGCAGTGCGCCGTGGAACGTGGGAGGGTGCAAGCTACGGAGGAGCTCCATGAGGCCAAGGCGTTGAACATGGCCCTGACTGAGGTGCCTGGCTACAACGCAAGTGCTTATGACAAGCTGATGCAGGCCATGGAGGGGATGAAGCTTCTTGAGCTTTCGCATATTGCACAGCTGGAGCGCGACCAGGATAACCCTATAAAGGTAATTATGGAGGGGTTGACCTGGGGCGCCATATTTTAGAGGATGCAGAAGCGCAGCCAGACTACTTTCTCAAGCCTGACGAGTCGCAGCTGCAGGTTCCTGTTTTTGTGCAGCCACGCCATATGCTGAATCCGTTTGCTTTAGAGAAGGAGATTCCTCTGAAGGAAGTGTTGGAGCGACACGCAGAGAGAGCTGCCCAGAAAAAGGGTATTAAGGGCAAGGCCGTCTGATGCGGTGTAGGCACTGCACATATTCCCAGATCTGATGGGATTCCTGTTAGTGTGGCGACCGTATCGCCTAAGGATGCGTTGCTCTTGAGAAAGCTTCAAGAGGCAGGAAGCTCCGCTGCTCCAGAAGATAGTCCTGAGCATCGTCATAGCGTATAGGCTTTTGTGACTTGTATTTTTATTGTATAAATAACAAAGTGTTTCTTTTGCATGTTATGGTAGTTGTCTTTTTATGTAAAGAGAATAAATAAGATATTCTTTTATGTTTAAATTAAGTGCGTGACTTAAGATAAATTATAAGAATGAAAATAAACTTGCATTAATTTTTGCAAAGTTTTATTATGTGACCAAGAGTCTTGGCTCGTTATTTGCTAAGCTTTGTACAGTGTACTTGATATTTGCGCATCCTTCGTGGGACGCGCAAGGGAAACTTACCTCAACGTCTCAAAAGTAAGGCGCTTAGCAAGGATGCGTGATCCAATGTTGATGGGTTTGCAACCCTCTTACTCAACGAGTGAATTAGTAGGTTTACTCATCCTTTATGCCTTCGTGGGTCTTCATAAGTGCATGCACGCCATGTAGGAAAAATAAAATACAACAATATTGACATATATAAGAATTTACGCCATAAAGTGAAATGCGTTATGGAGTTAGCTAGAAACCATAACATTTTATTGATACTTGCAAGTTTTTGAAAAAATAAAAGACAATTCCTAATAAAGAAAAGAAAAACAAACAATTATTGGGCACGTTCTAAAGTGCAAAGTTGTCTGTTTATGGGCCGTAGCCTTTCCTAAAGATAGCATCTTTTGAGATTGCTGATGTTCCAGGTGCGCGCTAGGTCGTGACCTTCCATATCGTGCAACCTGTATGCGCCATTGCCTAGCGCATCGGTGACCTCGTAGGGTCCTTCCCATTTGGGTCCGAGCTTGCCTGTGTCTTCTGCGTGACTTACGTCATTGGCGCGGTATACAAAGTTTCCTGGCCTGAAGGAAGTGTGTTTGACCTTTGCATCATAATACTTCTTTATTTTTGCCTTAGCCTTTGCTTCGCGTATAGCTGCGCGTTCACGTCTTTCTTCCAGTAAGTCCAAGTCTATGCGCCGTTCCTCGTCATTTGTTGTAACGTTGACCTCTGCTGTTCGTATAGTTGGCATTCCTATCTCAGCTGGTATGACGGCTTCTGTTCCATAGACAAGGTAGAATGGTGTGTCTCCAGTACTGGTTTCGATTGTGGTGCGATACGCTCATAAGACATGTGATAGCTCGTCCACCCACTTTCCTTTGTGTCTGTCAAGGCGTGCTTTTATTCCTTCACCTAGACTGCGATTCGCGCGCTCAACTAAACCATTGGTTTGTGGGTGTTTTACTGAAGCGAAGTGTTGTGTGATGTTCAATTGCGTGCACCAATCTTTGAATGGGTTGTCGCAGAATTTTTTTCCATTGCCTGATATGATCTCTCTAGGTAGTCCGAAGCGACATACAATGCTATCCCATACAAAGCGTTTGACCTGGTTGCCCGTGATACTCACCACCGCCTTTGCTTCAATCCACTTCGTAAAGTAGTCTATGGCTACGATGAGGAATTTTAACCCTCCTGCTGCAACTGGAAAAGGTCCTGCGATGTCAATGCCCCATATGTAGAATGGCTATGGTGAGGTAATGGGTGTTAGCTCTTGTTGTGGTTGGCGCGGGATTGGCCTGTGTACTTGGCAATTGCTGCATTTCTTTATCATATCGCGCGCGTCGCGGTGCATAGTTGGCTAATAATACCCCGACCGTAGAGCACGCGCTACAACAGATCGTGGCCCTGAGTGCATGCTACATGATCCAGCGTGGATTTCTCTGAGTACATAGTCTGCTTGAAGAGGTCCAACACATCGGAGCCACGGTTGCAAGAAAGAACGTCGATAGAGGATGTTGTCCCGTAGTTCAAATCGCTGCGCTGTGCGCCGCACTCTTCGAGCGTCCTTATGATCTTGTGGTAAGACTCCTTTGCTAATGAATTCGGTGATAGGTGTCATCCATGTAGGATCTTCTTCTTCTATCACTGTGGATACTTCCATCTCCAATATTGACTTGTTTTGTAAGGTTTCTACCAATACCTGTTTTGATAAGTGCGCAAAGCTTGTGGATGCAATCTTGCTAAGCGCATCAGCTTTCCTGTTATCCCCTCTAGGTACTTGTTTTATTGTGAACCTATCAAAGTTTTGAATTAAGGACTTGGTCTTATCCAGGTATTGGATCATGTGTTCATCCTTAGCTTCATATTCACCTAGCACATGGTTAGCGACTAGCCTAGAATCCATGTTTGCTTCCAGGTTGCGTACACCCATTTGGATTGCAATACGCAGTCCAGCGAGTAGGGCTTCGTATTCTGCCTCATTGTTTGTGGCTGTAAATTCGAAGCGCAGCGCATAGGTGAATTCCATACCTTCTGGATTAGTAAGAATGAGGCCTGCGCCTGATCCATCAACGCATGAGGATCCATCTGTGAACAGAATCCAGGGCTCCTGTAGATCTGTTTTGGTTGTTGGGGTTGGACTATCGGTATCTGGTTTTTCAACAATGAAATCAGCTAATATCTGTCCTTTGATTGCAGTGCGTGGTCTATACGAGATATTATATTCGCTTAATAAGACACTCCACTTTTGTAGCCGCCCTGATGCGTCAGGTTTGGAGATAACTTGTTTAATTGGTTGGTCTGTGATTACAGCTATTGGGTGCGCTTGAAAGTATCTGCGCAGTCTTTTAGCTGCGAATACTAAAGCGAAGACCAGCTTTTCCATGGCGCTGTAGTTAGTCTCTGTCTTTTTCAATGCTTTGCTTACAAACTATATAGGTGTCTGGACGGAGTTTCTATCTGTCAATAGTACTGCGCTAACTGCTCCATGGGTTGCAGATAAGTACATGATTAGCTCTTCCCCTGGTCGCGGTGCGACAAGTTTGGGGAGTGATGCCAGATGCTGTTTTAGCTGTTGGAAGGCTTCTTCTGCTTCCTCAGTCCAACGAAAGTGTCCCTTTTTAGTGCACTTCGTGAGTGTTTTAAAGAGAGGGATTGATTTGTCTGCTGATTTAGATAAGAAACGGTTTAGCCCAACTAGCTTTCCGTTTAGTGACTGGACTTCCTTGAGTGTGCGCGGTGAGGGAAGATCGATAACAACTTTTGTTTTTCTGGGCAAGGTTTGATTCCATCGGGTTCTATTAAGTATCCGAGGAACATACCTTCTGTCGCGCCAAAGATGCACTTCTTGGGATTTAACTTCATGTTTATTTTTCCCAATGTTTTGAACGTTTCCTCAATATCGAGCACCAATTCATCCTCTGTGTGGCTCTTGATGACAAGGTCGTCGACGTACACTTCCAAGTTTCGACCTACTTGTTTTTCGAAAGCTGTGTCCACCAGTCGCTGGTATGTTGCGCCTGCGTTTTTTAGACCAAAGGGCATTTTTGTATAGCAATAGACCCCTTGACTTGTGTGGAAAGCTGTTTTCTCTTCGTCCTCTACTGCCATCTGGATTTGATGGTATCCTTTGTATGCGTCTAGGAAGCACTTGAAAGGATATCCGCATAGGGATTCTACTTTCCAGTCTATCTCCGGCAGTTGATAGCAGTCCTGTGGGCATGCTTTGTTGAGGTCTGTGAAGTCCACACACATCCTCCAACTGCCATCACTCTTCTTTACCATCACTGGATTAGAAAGCCAATTGTGATAGTAAACTTCGCGCATGATGCCTGCGTCTACAAGTTTGTGTACTTCTTCCAGAATAGCTTTTCCACGATCTGGGGCCTGGCCGCGCTTCTTCTGTCGTATTGGGGGATATCCTTGTCGGATTTGTAGCTTGTGTTCTGTGATAGAGCGTGGCACTCCGGTCATGTGCTTTGTTTCCCATGCGAAGATATCTAGGTTCTTTTGCAAGAGTGCGCACACAACTGCTTTACCTTTGTCAGATTAAGATCCTCCAATCGAAATTTGTTGATCCGTGTAATCGGGATGAATAGCGACCTTTAAGTTTGGTGTTTTTTCTGTGAGCTATTCTGGAATGCTTTCCACCTCAGTGGTTACTGCGTTGCATTCTTTTGGTGGTACTGTGGTGTTATAGAGGGTGACAACTCCTCCTTCCACTGGAAATTTGAGCATCCTGTTGGCATGAATATTACGATATTTAATCTAAACATCCTCTTCATGTTTTGATGATGACAAAAATGTAAGTTACAACATATAACGTAAAGTGCTTAAGTTACTTGTGATCACAATTCATCTATGCATTCTTACGTCAACAAGCCTCGACATCTCAACGTCTCAAGTATGCTTCAACAATCACTTAAGGTATGGATAAACAAGTGTTTAATACATTTCATGATCAAAGGGGTATTTAATTAACTAATACAAAGTTTATTTAATTATATAAACTTATTATATATTTTTGAAAAACACTTTTAGTAATAAAGAAAAATGTTTTAATCATACTAAATATATGATTTCAAACTTTTAACCAAAATTAGTTAGTTTTTCACCAAATAAACTTTCCCCACTAAAAGACAGAAAATCTGGCCGTTTCAGTAGGGCGGCCCCCTTAATTATAAGGGGCGGCCCCCTTAATTTTAAGGGGACCGGCACACAATTAAGGGGACCGGCCACGCTCCCCTGTCAGATTTTGTCAGAAATTTTTCCCTATAAATACCACCTCAAACCTGGAATTTTTCCAACCTTTTGCACAAATATTTTCAGATCCAATTCTCTCAAAACATCCTTCTAAAACCCTTTGATCATAAGATTATTAATCTTTGTTTCAAGTGATCCAATCTTTCATCACTTAAAGTGCAAGAGAAGTATCCTCCCTATCATAAACCCAAAGATGTATTAGGATCTAGTTAGTGCTTATGTGAAGTTGTGAAGACATTAGTGGCTTGAAGGTGTCAAGACATTAATGCATTGAAGTTGTGAAGACATTAGTGCCTTGAAGGTGTCAAGACATTAGTGCATTGAAGTTGTGAAGACATTAGTGGCTTGAAGGTGTCAAGACATTAGTGCCTTGAAGGTGTGAATATACTCTTGGTGTGAAGAAAGAGTTAGGAAGTATTAAGTTGTGAAGAAGTTAGGAGTGAAGAAGATAGGTGTGAAGAGTATAGTAGATTGGTGTGTAGAAGATTGGTGTGTAGATGATTGGTGTATAGAATATTGGTGTGTAGAAGATAGGTGTGAAGAAGTGGTGTGATTAAGTAGTGAATAGGTGTGTAGTTGTTGTGATTAAGGTGTGAAGTTATTGTGGTGTGTAAATTGGTGTGTAAGGTTTTCTCCGCCAAAAGGGAGTTTGTTGAGTAGTGAAGAAAACTCTCGAGTAGGTGACTCGGGGAGTGGAGTAGGAACAAGGAAGGTGTCCTTGTAGCCGAACCACTATAAATCATCGTGTTCGGTTTGCATGTTCTTTCTCTCATCTCTTTTCATTCATTCTTGCATTTATCGCTTTATATCTATGCTTGCCTATATGTCTTAATTGTTGCTTATATTGTTGTGATGATTGAATGTGTTGTACATAGAAGTTAATAGTGTGATAGGACATATAATTGTATGTTATGGTCAAATGGACTAATATATATATTTAACACTTCTCATGTTGAGCTTAACTTAATCGATAATTTGATACAAAACGTTTTAAGATTTTAAAAAGGAAAACTTATACACATAAAGTTTGATCTATGCTTCATTCATAAAACTAAGTTTTGAAAACTAATCTAAAAGTTCACATATATAATTGATCATATTGATTATATGTTGCTTTTATACTAAAATCTAATTGAAGGTTTTTCAAACAAACAATTGAATAAATTCTAATCAACATTTTGAAACAAAGTTTTATAAAACGAAAAAGAAGGGAAAACTATTCAACCCCCCCTTCTAGTTTTCCACAATTGGTACCAGAGCCACGTCGCTCAAATTTTCAAAACAAATGGTTTTAAAAATTGAGTACGATCCATGTATCAAATTACCCATTAAGGAGGATTTAATATGAAAAGTGTTTTGTTGATTAACTTGTATTAGTTTTGATATTATATACACTAATTATACTAGCTCGAGATAAGATTATACATAAAACAAGTGTTATATGTTCGTTTTTAAAATCAGAAAGTTACACACCTTTCCACGAAGTCAGAAAACAATTTTTAACAAAAATTGCATTTTTGAGTATCAGATGGGCGGCCCCTTTAATTGTCTGGGCGGCCCCCTTAAATACTGGGCGGCCCCCTTAAATTTAAGGGGTCCGCCTGTCTGTTTGACAGTTTTTCAAAAACTTTGAAATATCATATAAAATTAACCGTAACTCCGTAGAAGTCGTGCCACCCGGCGTTTTAAAGGTAATTGAGTCTACTTTCATTTAAAAATACTTACAAGTAACCATTACAAACTTGAATAAGTCAGAAAGTTAAAATACTACACGAAGGTCAAAAATTTGAGTCTTGTTTTAACATAAAACTTGTATTTCAACTTTTCCTTCGAGTCGGGCATTCCTAGTCGATATATCTTTGAAAAATTAAGTATTTATGTTTTCAAAATATTGATCTTTATTAAATTTTAAAATGGATAGGAAACTTTTTTATTTTCAAATAAAATCGAGCTAAGTAAACATTGGTATATATAGAACACAAAACGACGACAAGTGTTTTATGTGCTATGTGAACTCATTTGTGATTTTACTTTGCTAATCATTGCTATTTGTAATTTAGCTATTTGAATATCTTAGCATATGTGCCTTGTACTCTATTAGTTTATAGTTAGTTATCTAGCTTATACTTAACTTGATCTTATGCTAGATTTCTTGCGTTAGGATTGCATAATTATGCTTGCATTGCATATAGGAATAGATGGCTTAATGTTACTCAAACATCTTGTAAATGAGTTAAATCTAATCACCTAAATATTTCAATCAATTTAATCTATTCTTAACAACACACTTTAACATTTTCAACAAATTACCTTGTTTTACCTTAAGTTGTTTAATATGACAAATTGAATCTTTGTAAAACATTAGTAGTAATATAAAAGAAAAAGTATTTTCAAAATCTAAGTGTGTTCATTATAAGTAACAATGAAGAGTCTTTCACATAAACAAAACTTATAACAATCATGAAGTAATAAGTCAAATTTCAATCATTTACCAACCTCACTCATAAATAATCTTAGGATTAATGGAACACACTATCAAAATGCCTATTTATTTTAAATGAGTGTTTGTGAGGGTCAAGAAAGATCTTGATATTATATCAATTCATTATTCAAATTATGGTTGATATATTCATCAAATCTAATTGACATGTTTTTGAGTATGGACAAGAAATTGGATTGTTATTTGTTTAAGTTTCAAGATTACATCAAATGATATAGTCTTGAATCTACATACTCAATCACACTAGATTGATATGAAAATATTTACATCCTTTGTAGATGAAAAGAGTATGCATTGGATCATAACTCACACTTGTGTTGATAATGTCATATTGAATCTACTTGTCCAATAATTGTGTTCCAAATATTAGAATAACATTTTAAACACATTTATAAAATATACAATGAAGTAGGATTGACGACTTGGATGTTTCGTCCGAAATATTCAAGCAATTTACATTGCAATGCAATGGATAAATGTGTCATATCCGAAAAACCAAACATGAGCAAACTAACAACATATGTAAACTTTGCTCACACTACTTTAAATTATCACCACAAGATAAAATACATATTTAAGAACAATACACACTATATATTATATGTATTTCATTTTCTTTGTAGCATGAATGGTTGTGTTACAAGATAATGCACTACACTTTTCTTTTTGAAATAATTTAAGTTATTAGAATTGAAAAACAACTTGTCACAATGCATAAACAAGTAAACTTCATTTTGTTTCAAATACTAGTTAAATTATGATATATAACATTGGCAAAAATCATAGAAAATAATATTTGCTTTAGAATATATAAATGTCTAGTTTTGATATCATTTGTGAATCACAATCTCGTTTAAGATAAATAATCTTAATGAGATTCATTTTTCAAGATATGCTAAGGAGCATTCATAAATCAAAGCACATTTATTAAATCAAGTAATATGTCATCAAAACCAAATAACCGGTTAATCATGAACAAAAGATTAAAACTTTGCATTTACTCTTATCTTAACATTTAACACATCTCTATTGGGATAGTGAGTAAAATATATCATGTAGACTTACCATCATAAAAACATGGTGTTTGAGTCACATTATGCCAAGTATTAGTGAATCAAGCAAACTTCATATTTGGTACTCTTCAATAGGTGAATTTAGGAACTCAATTTCTTCTAAAAAGAGAATGACTACTGGAGAATCTATTGACTAGAAACTCAATTTAACCTAACGGTTGGATTGCTTCTATGTGAGAAGTTGGGTGTGTGTAACCCGTAAAAATGGTCGTGTTTAGCCTGAATTGAGCACCACTAGTAATAGTCTCATACTCATTCTCCAACTTGATTAAATCGCTCTTCCTAAATGTACCTAACGCTAAGCTTACTTTTATGAACTTTGCTTCTCATTAGATGATTTCATTCCTAGATTTATGGCATATCGCCTATATGTTATTTCTAGATGTTTATTTGCTCCTATGTGATTTGATTGTATGCCTTTACATGATTTACTCTATATGTATCATTCATCTAGGTATATTTTTATTTCTTTTAGATCCTACACCCTTATTTCATATGAACCTTAGTGTCGTTTTCCGATAGGTCATATTAGTCTCATAATATATCCGGATGAGCATGAATTTAATGGGAAGGGAAATGACACTCACTCACATATATCCTTCTACCTCACACCACCTAGAGTACCACCACCACTTCCTACAACCTCACATGCCACTCCCATGTTGCATGTGCAAACCTTCACCCAAGACAATTATCATGCTCCACCACCATCACCTTCCTCCGAACACTTGAAGTTCGTTGAGGAGCTAAAAGAGACTCATGAGCTTAGTGCTCTTTTAGCATTACATCTTGCTCAACGCAATTTGGATCCACCTCAATCAAGCTCACCATCATCACCACATAACATTAACCAAATTGAGAAGCATGTTAACAATTGCCCTTGTTGCATCTTCCTTCAACAACATACCATTGCTTTGAATGAGCACTTTACCTGGATTGAGTATCTTCTTACTAGATCTCAACAAACCCCATCACTTGAACAACATCAAAACCCTCAACCAACAAACCCCACTTCAAATCCACCACTCCATCCATCAAAGAATATATCAACTCACAATTATCTCCACCACCAAAAGTTATCACCACCTCATCCAAGTGAATTTCATTACGAAATGCGTCATTTCCACTTACTAGCAAGTGAAGAACACAATGAAGAAATCCAAGCTTCAAGTGTTGTCGACTCATGATCAAGTGTTGTCGACTCATCACCACCTCATTTCACATATCCACCTTCGGTCGTCAACCAACAAAACACCTAAAAATCCCATGATTCCCTATCATCCACCCTTGTCGAACGATATATTAATCCAAACCATAATTGTCAACCCTTTGTCATCACCTTCCCTTTACATTCACGCTCATCCCTCCTCATTCCCATACATTTTCCTAGGTTCTAATCTTTGCATTAGATTCTAAATTTTCTTTTGGATTTAGGTTTTGTTTTAAAAACAATAATTGCATGTGTCATACTTTTAGTGCATATACCTAATATGTCCATATATTGTTCCCCTATTAGTTTCATGCATATATCCATTATCATCATTATATACATGTGCACTTGTCTACTAACTTTGTTTTGAAGGATTACTTCACCGCTCGATTCTTTGGTAGCCAAAACAAGTTTTGAGCATACACCAAGGGGGAGCATTGAGGTTGATAGGATCAAGGCTTCACTTACGATGATGCAAGCTCGCCTTTTACATTCTATCTCAAGAGTTCAAGCATTGTAGAAGTCTCATTTAGAGTCCACCTTTTTGCTTCGACAAAAGGGGGAGAAGAAGTGTAAACAAGTAACTTATACATTTTACTATAAGTTATAGTTTACATGGTTTGTCATCATCAAAAAGGGGGAGATTGTTGGCATGAATATTACGATATTTAATCTAAACATCCTCTTCATGTTTTGATGATGACAAAAATGTAAGTTACAACATATAACGTAAAGTGCTCAAGTTACTTGTGATCACAATTCATCTATGCATTCTTACGTCAACAAGCCTCGACATCTCAACGTCTCAAGTATGCTTCAACAATCACTTAAGGTATGGATAAACAAGTGTTTAATACATTTCATGATCAAAGGGGTATTTAATTAACTAATACAAAGTTTATTTAATTATATAAACTTATTATATATTTTTGAAAAACACTTTTAGTAATAAAGAAAAATGTTTTAATCATACTAAATATATGATTTCAAACTTTTAACCAAAATTAGTTAGTTTTTCACCAAATAAACTTTCCCCACTAAAAGACAGAAAATCTGGCCGTTTCAGTAGGGCGGCCCCCTTAATTATAAGGGGCGGCCCCCTTAATTTTAAGGGGACCGGCACACAATTAAGGGGACCGGCCACGCTCCCCTGTCAGATTTTGTCAGAAATTTTTCCCTATAAATACCACCTCAAACCTGGAATTTTTCCAACCTTTTGCACAAATATTTTCAGATCCAATTCTCTCAAAACATCCTTCTAAAACCCTTTGATCATAAGATTATTAATCTTTGTTTCAAGTGATCCAATCTTTCATCACTTAAAGTGCAAGAGAAGTATCCTCCCTATCATAAACCCAAAGATGTATTAGGATCTAGTTAGTGCTTATGTGAAGTTGTGAAGACATTAGTGGCTTGAAGGTGTCAAGACATTAATGCATTGAAGTTGTGAAGACATTAGTGGCTTGAAGGTGTCAAGACATTAATGCATTGAAGTTGTGAAGACATTAGTGCCTTGAAGGTGTCAAGACATTAGTGCATTGAAGTTGTGAAGACATTAGTGGCTTGAAGGTGTCAAGACATTAGTGCCTTGAAGGTGTGAATATACTCTTGGTGTGAAGAAAGAGTTAGGAAGTATTAAGTTGTGAAGAAGTTAGGAGTGAAGAAGATAGGTGTGAAGAGTATAGTAGATTGGTGTGTAGAAGATTGGTGTGTAGATGATTGGTGTGTAGAATATTGGTGTGTAGAAGATAGGTGTGAAGAAGTGGTGTGATTAAGTAGTGAATAGGTGTGTAGTTGTTGTGATTAAGGTGTGAAGTTATTGTGGTGTGTAAATTGGTGTGTAAGGTTTTCTCCGCCAAAAGGGAGCTTGTTGAGTAGTGAAGAAAACTCTCGAGTAGGTGACTCGGGGAGTGGAGTAGGAACAAGGAAGGTGTCCTTGTAGCCGAACCACTATAAATCATCGTGTTCGGTTTGCATGTTCTTTCTCTCATCTCTTTTCATTCATTCTTGCATTTATCGCTTTATATCTATGCTTGCCTATATGTCTTAATTGTTGCTTATATTGTTGTGATGATTGAATGTGTTGTACATAGAAGTTAATAGTGTGATAGGACATATAATTGTATGTTATGGTCAAATGGACTAATATATATATTTAACACTTCTCATGTTGAGCTTAACTTAATCGATAATTTGATACAAAACGTTTTAAGATTTTAAAAAGGAAAACTTATACACATAAAGTTTGATCTATGCTTCATTCATAAAACTAAGTTTTGAAAACTAATCTAAAAGTTCACATATATAATTGATCATATTGATTATATGTTGCTTTTATACTAAAATCTAATTGAAGGTTTTTCAAACAAACAATTGAATAAATTCTAATCAACATTTTGAAACAAAGTTTTTATAAAACGAAAAAGAAGGGAAAACTATTCAACCCCCCCTTCTAGTTTTCCACACATCCCATGTGCTGTGGATGGCACAGCGCGCATGGAGGATATTCCAGGTCTGCCAATGATGCCATTGTATGGTGAGGGAGACTTGATTACCATGAAATTTATCCATGTTTCTGTTGATTGTTGTTCATCGCCCACAACCACTAGAAAGCGCAATTGTCCCATAGGCAAAATCTTTTCTCATGTGAATCCAGTCAACGAAGTTGTGGCTGGTATCAGTTGACTTTGTATCTCAGGTCATAGCCTTTTGAAACAATGATCATATTGGATATCTGCGGATGCCCCCCATCGATATACATGCGGTGGATATCATGTCCCCCTGTATGTATTTCAATAGTTAGTGGCTCTACTACTGCGTTGTCCGCAGCTAGAGTAGGGAAAGATATCTCTTTTTCTAGAGAGAATTTTTGACTGACTTTTTGTTTTATCTAGCATTGCCATGACTGTATCATGTAGATGATGTCAGCTTTGTCTTTGGGAGGTTCTTTCTTGCCCCCATTCCTTTGCTTATCCTTTCCTTCTTTAATGTTTTTTACGAGGTGGTCCATTCTGCCTTCTCTTACTAATTTTTCAATCAGTTGTCGTAGCTAGACACACTCGTTGGTTGTATGGCCTTTTTGGCCATGGTATTCGCAGTATCCATTCCCTATGTGCTTGTCCTCTGCGGTACGCATTGGTGGAGGTTTTGGGAAGTTTGCACCTTCTGTTACAAATATTTCCCTCGGAGTCTTTGTGAGAGGGGTATATTTGTCATTGTCTCTTCCACTGCGATAATTCCTGTTGCGGTTGCTATTCTGATCGTTGGATTGTCTCCTAGGCTGTTCTTGTTGCCTATAATTTGAATAGCCTTTTTTGCTGTCCGCAGCGGCTGCTTCTCCTTGTATGAAGGATCTTGTGCGCTTCATTAGCTCATCGAAGGTTTGGGGAACCTTTTCGTTTAGCTTCCGAATGAGTTCAGGGTTATTAATCCCATTCATGAACCCTGAAATTTTTAGGACTTCGGGACACGCTTTGACATGTATGCACTCATCTTTAAAGCGTTCCACATAAGCACTGGTTGATTCCCCTTGGCACTGTTTTACTCTGGCTAGTTCAACAGGGTTTTTAGCGCACTTCTTTCTTTGGGTGAAGTTTAAACTGAATGCCTTCCGTAATTCTTCAAACCCGCCAATGCTCCGTCGTGGGAGCTTGCTAAACCACGTGCGTGCATTCCCTACTAAGGTGGAATTAAACATGTGGCACCACACAGGTTGTGGCCAATTTTCGATGGTGGTAGCCGACTCGAAAATTTTTAGGTGATCATCCGGGTCACCTGTTCCATCATATGTTTTGACATTAGCGGGCATGCGCTTCCTTTTGTAAGCAGAGTAATCGCTGATGCGTCGTGTAAATGCATCAACTTTCTGGCGACGCCACGGAAGAGACATGTCTTCGTCTTCTTCTTCGCGACGTCTTCCTCTAGATTTCCAGTGTCCTGTTTCCTTATCCTCGTTGTCCGAGGAGTCACTAGAGGAAGAGTATCTCTTTTGCGGCGCTTGTGCCGACTTCCTTAAGAGGAAGAGCTTGAGGGGCTTTCACTGGGGGATATTCTTCTCCCTATTCTGTCATGAATTCTTTTGCTCCCAGACCTGGAGGAACCCTCGCTTGGTGAGTGTTAAGGTCCTAATCTGTCTTGTATCCCCCGACTACCAAGTCTGGAATGAACATTGGTGCGCCTCTCGCCGTCTTCATATTCCTCTGAATATTGTGAGTCAGATATTGTACCCAGCCTATCATGGATAGTGGTACGTTTTTCATTATTTTCGCGTCCTCCTCGTAGGTGGCGCGGTGGTGATGCTTCGCGTTCAGGGCCGAAGTTGAGCCGGGCTTGCAGGCTCGTATTCGATCTTCTCCTAGCTTCTTCTTGCATAAAGGCGGTTAAAGTTTCGTAATTTTGGGATACAAAATTACTCAGCATTAAGTCAGGTGCGTCCTCATTCGCTGCAAGAATATCTGCCTCAGTATTGGGTACCCTATCCCTGTTAGGTGCGCCCGGCGGCACAGTGTTGTCCACTGTAGATGCCGTCTGGTGAGGAGTATTGAAGAGGGTGCGCTGGAGTTCTTCAACGCTTGGAACTACGGTGGTGACGTGGGTAGTCCTTACAGGCAATTCCACCGCTAGGAGAGGTTGGGTAGGTCCCGTTTCTTGGTGACCAGGCGCACTGGTTGTCCCAGAAGCCTGTCTAGCGGTTAGATCTTGTTGATTCTTCCTCTGGGGGTCACGTGTTTTTTCCACCTGCGGAGTCTGCTGGCTTGAATTTTTACTCTTTGTCATTCTAGTTCCTTGATTCTTGGTGTGGGTCCCACGGATGGCGCCACTTGTTGAAACAAAAGTTGGGCGTTCCTAGTTTGGGCTCTTGCTCTCGTACCAATTCGCTTCTTAGTGCTTAAAACCTGCGCACTAAGAAAGTAAACAACACCGTTAGGCTTATCGTGGGATTGTCTCCCACGATTAGACTCCGGCGTGAGAGTAAGTAATCGGTTTAAGGTTCTCGTAAAGAGTTTAGGGTTTGTGAATCATACCTTTGATGAGAATTATGTCATTCCTTATATAGGCGCAGAATCCTTGTAGGTTTCGTGCTCCTTACGTTTCGAACACGTGGTGCTTATCCTGGTTAAGAATATCTATTCCATAGATAGAAGGTCCTTAACTAAACCGTATATATTTTAGCTGGGCTTGGGCTTACGTGAGCCCATTCCCATTATTGATGCAGCCCAAGTTATAATAACCCACGCATGGTGGTTTTGGGCCTTAGTAATGTTTATCATTTGGGCTCGTAGCCCAAATATAGACTATACGTCATCATACCCTATAACTTTTTTTCTCACTTTTCTATCCAAATACACTTTTCTCTAGAACCCTACCATATATATATATATATATATATATATATATATATATATATATATATATATATATATATATATATATATATATATATATATATATATATATATAAAATCTAGATCAAATAGGATCAATCTTAAAGTTGTACAAATAAGATCCAACTAAAATCTGACAAGTGACACTCTCATTAAAATTAAAATATTTTTTTTATTGATTACAACTAAAATTGTTAAAGTTCCAATAGTTTTCTTTCTTAAATTGAAGAAACCAATGGGATACACTTTGATTCAACATGTAATGTATCAAGTTAAGGTGATACACTTTATTCGACATGTAAATTTACATTTGTGTATCACTAATCCAAACTCATGTATCAGTTGGTTATTAATTGCTAAAATGTTAATTCGTATTAATACTTTATTTTTTGTGTATTATTGCTAATATGGTTATTTATAAAATGGTTTTAGGAGTTGTTTATACTAGATCTTATTTTTACAACTTTAAGTTTGATCTCACATTATATATATATATATATATATATATATATATATATATATATATATATATATATATATATATATATATACAGGATAAAGATCAAATAAAAAGACAAATTTCCGTAAAAAGAATAAAAATATTTTTTTTTAAAAAAGTTCTCAAAAAATTCCAAAAAAATTCCACAAGATCGGGTATGTTGGTGTATGAAAAAGTTGTGAAGCAAGTTTTTCTAAAAGTGGATTCTTTATCCAAAAAAAATTATAAAAAATACGTTTGTGCATTTAATCGTTTTTTTGTGCATCAAAAATTTGTTTCTAGACCCAACTTCTTTTGACTTTTTTCATCAAAATAAGATTGTGCATCTAACTAATCAAGTTGAAAATTTTGTGCATTAAAATTTTTTTTGCGCATTAAAATTCATTTTTTGTGCATTAAAAAAAAACGTATAAAAACTCAAAATTAGAAAAACTTCTTTCACAAAAGTTTTTTGCACCAATATACCCGATCTTGTGGAATTTTTTTAGAATTTTTTGAGAACTTTTTTAAAAAAAAATATCTTTTTATTCTTTTTACGGATATTTGTCTTTTTATTTTAACTTTACCATATATATATATATATATATATATATATATCAAATTGGCTACAATAATTGTAACCAAACTATCCCCTTATATTATATGCATAAAATTAAGTAGCATTATTGTTTCAAACTTATATTAAGAAATGTTGAAATTACTGAAATTTTTTTAGAAAGAGAGGTTCATCTTTTATATAAGAGTGTCCATAATGGTGAAGCTTTATATAAGTTTATAAACTTTCATAATCATTAATTTATAAACCTTTTGATGTTATAAACTTGTACTCACTATGCATAATCCTTTTATAACTCTTCAAATGATTCTTAATAACACATACATTAAATTATGAATACGTTCAAGAATATGAACCTCTTCATGCCACATATACATTAAACAAATAATCGCTATAGTTAAAATGAAAGACAAACATTTATATTGTTTTTAAACCTTCTCATAAAACTACTATAGTAGATGCCCTAATAGTATGATAAGAGGATTAAAAAGTATGAATAATTGATACATTTGGTTTCCTTGTACCTGATACGGTGGAACTATTCAACAGAGTCCAACGAGTTATGAACAGTAATGTTATGACACATAGATCCACAAATGTAATTTTCAAAAGAGTTAGATTTGCAATCCAAAAAGGGCTAGTGGCATAGCTTGTAGCTTGTTTGCATTCAACCACTATGTAAATTCTATTTTGATGAAATAAAAAGGATCATATACGACTGGCAAAAAAAACTTTATATAGGGGCATATCCTTTTTAAGCAATGTATACAATTATTAATGCTCAAAAGGTATAATCTAATGTTAAATTGCAATATGTCTCACTAATTTAGTTATAAGTTTGTGAAAGTTGTTGAGACCATCATTATTGGTCATTTTTTGTAATCCCGCTTACTAATTATGTAATCACCTACAAAAGATAGATTTTCCGACTTAGTTGTACATACAACCCTCAAGTCACACACGTAAAATTACTTGTAACAAAACACATGACATATAAATTTCTTTTATATAATAATTTTAAACTAGCCAAAAAATTTAAATCATAACAAATTTCTTATCAAATATATATGGGTGAATCTATGGCCAAGTTACCCATACACACGAAATACCGACAAAAAATATTGTGGGTAAGTGGTGTGCATATCTTTACCCATAGATTACCCAAAAAAAATTACCCGCAAACGAAAAAGATTTGCATACTTCGTGGGTAACATAAATATACCCACACATTATCCCCTGATGTCTCAGTTCATGAGTAGTATGTGGGAAATATTTTAGCGGGAGTAATTTAATCACAAATTACACACTAAGTTGAGGGTAATGTTTGTCCCGTTTCTAATTTTGTATTCGTGGTTATTTCACGGGAAATTGGTGGGTAAATACCCATTAATCGATATATGTGGGTAATTTCTGTGGGTAATTAACATGATTCTTGTAGTCTGCTGCTATTGGCATTACCAATATCCTGTTTACAAACACTAGTAAAAATATTAGTAATAGGAGAACTAGGAAAGTCAAAAAGGTCCATACCTTTACGGTTCAAATTTCCAAATTCATCGTCATCACACCCATTATAAATCTCCTCTTGTTCCATTCTTTGAAGATTTTCAACTCCAATTCTGAACAATTCATCTACTATCATCAAATCTCTATAATCATGTTGGAGATCAGGTGTGTTTAGTGAATAATCATTGAAGTTAGATGTGAAACCGCAAGTGTGGTTATTCAAACTACTCTCCTCAAGACATTGATTGCCAATGTACCATTCATATTCCTGAATGGTCATGTTATCCATGTCCATTTCATCGTACACTTGAGGAGATACATAACCACCATTGGTATATGTTTGAGACACTGGGACGGAATGCTTTAGAGGAGGCGGTCTAGTAGCAACTCTCTGGGATCTAAGATTCCTAAGGAATGTGTTTGTTTGCTCACCCACATACCACCTATATTCTTCCAATGTCATCTCATCAATATTCGGCTCATTCTCCATGATTTCCTAAAACATACTAACGAAAACAGGAGAAACAAAAGAAAGAAAACAAAACTAACAAAATTTATGAAAAATAAAAAGAATTAAAAACTAAAAAGACTCAAATTAAAATCCTAATAGCTCCCCGGCAGCGGCGCCAAAAACTTGATATAGGATTTACTGACCAGGTTTTAATATTTATAATTTCTCGATTACCTATGGTCTACCTTAATGCACTAACGGATAGTGTATCCGGTCCTGTGTAGACTAGTAAATGGTAAAACCGAGGTCGTCCCAAGAGCTATGAGTTCGGATCCTAATTAAAGTCTATGTCACAATATTTTAAAGGGGGGTTTTGTAAATTATTTATTAAATTAATGAAATGAAATAAAATAACTAAACGCGAGTAAATGATATTAATATGATGTGATATCTAGGCATGGTTTTTCTGGCAAACAACTAATGGGATGATAATTATAATGGTCTAATTCTCAAACCGTTTTAAGGTCGGTAGACTCATATGGTCAATTCGTCTACTCTATGATCCTACACTCCTCACCAAGGTAATTATTAGTGACCAAGGGTCATCTGGTAATCTATTCTCAATAATAAAGGTAACGGGGTTTACTATTGTTTTGTCTGGGGGTTCAATTCAATAGACTCAGATGGCCAAATCATCTATTCTATCAGACACCTTGTCCTATTCTCCCAAATCGATTGAAAGAGTTCACTCGAAAAAGTGCAAGAGTCTTTAAGCACCTCTACTTACTTAGACTAACCTAGCGGGAAATGTTGTCACACTAGTACAAAAAGTTGTATTGGTCACGCAAAAAATGTGTGACGATATGCCTATAGTCACACACATTTTTTTCGTTGTGTGTCACCATAGGTCCCGCCACCGTAGGTGGCATATGGTCACATTGTTGAGTTCGTGGCCTTTTCCATCGAAAAAGAGTAACCAAAACCCTGAATATGTGTGACAAATTATGCACAAATTTTGTTGGATTAGTCATTATCAGTGACCGTAAACACTTTATAGTCATGCGAATGTTTTTTGAGAGTAACTATTTTTCAACCTTTGGCCACATAAATATATAATATATGTGACATTTGAGATGATATATTCAAGCAAATGTGTATTTTGTGTGACTATTTCTCGTCCTGTTGCCACATGAATATACAATAAATGTGACGTTTGTGATGATTTAGTCACACAATGGGTGTTGTTTTTTTGGAGTTAGTCACATACAATTTAACACAAAGTGGCCAAAAGTGTTAATAAGTGTGACCATAAGCTGTTTAAAGTGAAGAAATGTGTATTTTGTGTGAGTATTCATCATCGAATGGCCACGTGAATTTTATGTTTGTGTGACCTTTTGTAATATTTAGTCACACAAAGCATGGTTGTTTTGGGTATTTAGTCACATACCATTAAGCAAACAGTGGCCAAAAGTATTAATAAGTGTGACCATATGCTGTTTAAAGTGAAGAAATGTGTATTTTGTGTGACTATTGATCATCGAATGGCCACATGAATTTTATGTTTGTGTGGCCTTTTGTAATATTTAGTCACACAAAGCATGTTTGTTTTGGGTATTTAGTCACATACCATTAAGCAAACAGTGGCCAAAAGTGTAAATAAGTGTGACCATATGCTGTTTAAAGTGAAGAAATGTGTATTTTGTGTAACTATTGATCATGAAATGGCCACATGAATTTTATGTTTGTGTGTCCTTTTGTAATATTTAGTCACACAAAGCATGTTTGTTTTGTGTATTTAGTCACATACCATTAAGTAAACAGTGGCCAAATGTGTTAATAAGTGTGACCATATGCTGTTTAAAGTGAAGAAATGTGTATTTTGTGTGACTATTGATCATCCAATGGCCACGTGAATTTTATGTTTGTCTGGCCTTTTGTAATATTTAGTCACACAAAGCATGTTTTTTTTGGGTATTTAGTCACATACCATTCAGGAAACAGTGGCCAAAAGTGTTAATAAGTGTGGCCGTATGTTGTTTAAAGTGAATAAATGTGTATTTTGTGTGACTATAGATCATCCAATAGCCAAGTGAATTTTAAGTTTGTGTGGCCTTCTGTAATATTTAGTCACACAACGAATAAAGCAAACAGTGACCAAAAGTGTTAATAAGTGTGACTATATACATCTTTTAGTCACATTTAAAAAATCAATATATATCAAAACAATTCAAATATATATCAAAACAAATTCAAATACAATAAAATTGGAATGTATATAACTGAACAAAACATAAAATTGGACATCCTTTTATACACCAAGGAGTCCTAGTCGGCTTACAATAGTTTCTTAAGTATCTATAATCTTTTCCATAAGCAAATAGCAACTTCGAGCGGTCTTAATCTCTGAGCAGTACCAACTTTAACTAGCAGTAGTAACTTTTGTACTAGCAGTAGTAAATACTTGGCACATTTTCTTTGAAGTTCATGAGCTACACTAAATCCATCTAAGCAATATTAACACAAACATGATCAGCAGTAATTCAAACAACATCATGAAGACTTTTAATCCAAAACAATGAACATAATAATAAAATTTACAGTTAAACTTACAAGTTTTTCTCCCATTGATCTAATCTCATCATCTGGATATAAAAGCCTTGAAAATGTAGGCTGCTGCATATCAACACATCAGGATGAGAGCAGAACTAGAACATGTCAAAGCTCACAACATAACAGAACTAGATGAGCCACTGCTTTAACTATCTGCACAAACATGATAGGAGAGTTAATACTAGTACCACGTTAGTACTGCTAGAGCAGAGTTACTACTGCTGGTATATATATATATATATATATATATATATATATATATATATATATATATATATATATATATATAAAACAGAATGTATATAAATGAAGCAAATATATATACAATTGTATTTCAATTTCAATAAAAATCGAATGTATATAAATGAAGCAAATATATATAAAGTTGTAATGTCGTATATAATCAAATTCTCAGCTATCATAAGTTAAAACCTGTTGACTCTTCGCCGCCTTAGCTTGCTTTTGCAAGGTTTCATTAGAGACCAAATGTTTTCGCTTCATTGGTACTAATTTTAGTCCAGTATTTTGTTCACTAATATTTGGTATCATAGTTGGTGGTGTAACCTGTAGAACCGGTTTGTCGTGGCTTAATTGTTTTCGTATGTCCGATAGTTTTAACAGATTCCTATATGTATATATAAAATACGGTACATTAGTCATGTATGTAAAACTAAAAAAATCAAAGGTGGATGTTTTATTACTTACCACTGTTTCCATTACTGGTGCGTTTTCCAAAGTTTCATTGGCCATTGGAGTGGTCACTTGCAATATAAATTAAGAAATACAATGGTGTTATCATTAGAAAATGAAATTGTTAACAACATAAAAAATGGCTTACATCTAAGTCTAATGGCAGTTTCTTTTTGCAAAAAAAATATGGGAAATGTAAGAAACCAAGGCACTAATAACGCTGCATAATATAAGATCTGCCAACCATGAAACAGTAAAAATATACATGGGTTGGCTTTGGTGACTGAGATGGAGCATACCCACGCCTCGAAAATGAAGTGTGCCAGAAAATCTAGCTGAGGGAATTTTTAGCCAGGCAACGTGATTAATGCTAACTTAAAAGACGACAACATTAGATGTCCCAAATATAAGTGTAGCCTCAAAAACAAACATACGGGTTGCATATCAACTCGGGCTACAAATAATATACAATTGGTTGCAATTTTCTGCAGTGCCAAACGTGGAACGAATAAATGTCAAACACATTACCAAGCAAGCAAATCACTAACATTTGGTACAAATGAAACAGTTTCACAAAAAGCAAGCATATTTGAGTTAATTTCCTATATAATAGATGTTATGTTAATATTCTGATAGATAACTTATGCAACTGCGATAAGCAAACTCCAACTGTTCAGCAACATCCTCCCGGAGTGGAAACCAAGTAAGACTCCCTTTACGAGCAAAACAGTGGCCTATTAGAACACGTCGATTGTCTCCATTCCAATAAACAAGAAAACTATGTCGTCTTAATAAGTCTACCTGCAACGATTACAACCATACAAATTTATAATCAAAAACATGTTTTAGGCTAGTTTAATCCACGAAAATCAATGTAAATCATTTTATATTCGATTACACATTTAAGAAAATATAAATTAAATATGTGTTTGAGCATACCCATTATCAGAGTAGGATAGGTGAGATGAGGGTGATGGTGGCTCGACTGTGATGGTGGTAGATGTGGTGGTTATCTCGAACCAAACAACCGAAGCAAACAAACTCTCCCATACAGTTCCCTTGTTTTGATGACGGTGATGGCGTGGAGGAGCGATGGTTGGTGGAACCACGGCAAGATAAGGCGGTGAAGTTTGGCGGTGGTGTGAGTCGGTTCTAGAGAGAAGGAGAATAGATGAATAGATAGAAGAAAGATCTAACTAGTGTAAGTGTTAGTGTTTTGATTTTGGGGAAAAAGGGGCGGGATCTTGAGCGGGAGATTGAAATTTTTGGGGAAAAATTAGGGGCGGATCTTGAGCGCCTGATTAAAATTTTGGAGATTGAAAGCCTATCAAATGAGCTCGAAATGTTTAATGAATTGAGCTCAATCTTATATAAGTTCGACTCGAGTTATTGTTGAGTTCTCGAGCTTGTAAGTAATATAAAATATGTTTTTTTTTTCCTTTTTTTCTTTTTTTTTTCTTTTTTTAAGTGTACTAAGTGTAAATATTTATGTATGAATGTATCAAGCTTTTCGAGCTGAAGTTGAACCGTATTCAATTCTTAGATTATATTATATTTCAATTTTAATTTGTGTCAGAAAACACATCTTTATAGATAAATCGAGCTTTTCGAGTCAAGCTCAAGGCGAGTTCAAACTTTCTCGATCCCGGATAACATGATCGAGAGGGTGATGGAGGCTTGACTGTGATGGTGGTGGATGTGGTGGTTATATCGAACCAAACAACCGAAGCAAACAAAATCACACCCATTGCCTCCCTTGTCTTGATGAAGGTGATGGCGTGGAGGAGCGATGGTTGGTGGAACGACGGCGAGATACGGCGGTGAAGTGTGGCGGTGGTGTGTGAGTCGGTTCTAGAGAGAAGGAGAAGAGATGAATAATAGAGAGAGATATATCTGACTAGTGTTAATTAGTGTTTTGATTTTAGGTGAAAAAGGGGTGGGATCTTAGGCCAGAGATTGAAATTTTGGGGAAAAAAGGGGCAGGATATATCTTGAGCCACAGTTTTAAATTGTGGGGAAAAAGGTGAGCTCCAAATGTTTAATGAGTTGAGCTCAACCTTATGTAAGTTGGATTCGAGTTATTGTTGAGTTCTCGAGCTTGTAAGTGATATAAAATATGTTTTTTTTTTTTTTATTATTTTTTATTTTATTTTATTTTTTTTTTAATATGTAAGTATACTAAGTGTACATAGTTATTTATGAATGCATCAAGCTTTTCGAGCTGAAGTTGAACCGAATTCAATTCTTAGGTTATATTTCAATTTTAATTTGTGTAAGAAAACACATCTTTACAGATAAATAGACCTTTTCGAGTCAAGCTCAAGCCGAGTTCAAACTTTCTCGATCCTGGATAACATGATCGAGAGGGTGATGGTGGCTTGCTTCTTAGTGTCTGTAACAAACGGTATACGCCTACCAAGCCGGTGCAACCCATGCATGACCAGTGATAATGGCTAATTCACATGGGTCATGGGTCATGTGCATTAGGTTATCACTGGTCATATTCATTAATATGGGTATTTGACATCATATGGGTCATATGCATTGGGTTATAGTTGCTTAGAGCGTCATGTTATGACACATCCATGACTGTTGACAATTGGTAATTAACATGGGTAATGGGTCATGTGCATTGGATTGTAGTGGCTTATAGTACGTGTCATGTTATCGACCAATACATTCCTAGTGATCGACAATGGGTAATTAACATGGGTAATAGGTCATGTGCATTGGGTTATAGTGGCTTATAGTGTCATCTTTTCAACCAATACATTACTGGTAAGCGACAATGGGTAATTAACATGGGTCATGGGTCATGTGCATTGGGTTATAGTCGCTTATAGTCTAATGGAAAGCATGCATGACCGGTGATAATGGGTAATTCACATGGGCGACCTTTTTAATACAAAATACACTAAAGGGTGCGCTTGGTTCAAACTTGGAAAAGGGAAAGGGAAAGTTTAAGATAATGGTCGGGAAAGGGAAAGGTATAGAAAATCAATCCCCCCAAAATATTGGGTAATGATTCATTCCCCAGAATTGGGTAATGGGTCATTGCATTATGCTTTACCAAGCATATTTTTTCATTACCTTTCCCATTCCTCAATTCACCCCCTATAACACCCTACCAAGCATTAGGGGTGTTTAAAAAACCCGAGAAACCGAGAAACTGCTCAATCCAAAACCGAAAAAACCCAAAACCGAAGAAACCGAAACACCGAACTGCCACGTGAACACCCCTACCAAGCATGCCCTAAATACAAATGTAGCTTTAATACTTACTGTATTAGTTTTAAAACTTTTACTACTTTTTAATTTTAGATTTTATACTTTTAATAATTTTTAAACTTATATTTTAAACTTATAATATATACAAAGAGTATCAAACACACTTCACTTTTAAACTTATAATATACATTATACAAAGCTTATCATATACGCTTCACACACTTCCACATAATCCTCTCTTTCTCTCTCACAGTTATAAAACTCACTCGGTTACAATTGACCAAGTAAACGGATCTAGGGTTTTGATAATTTATTCTCAGTTTTGTCTTACATTTGTTAGAGACTTGTTACTTTATGTATTAGATTTATGTTGTGTTGTTTTTGCAAATAATTAGAGCAAAAGAGATATGAAGGTGTGTTTGGATTAGCTTATTTTGTGTGGTTATCGGCTTATTGAGTTTTGGGAAAGTTAATAAGCTCATTGTTTGTTGGCTTATTAGCTTATCCACTAAAATAACATAGGCTTATTGGCATCCCCAAATCTCAAAAAGCTGATAAGATCATAAATTAATATAATCTAAATACCCCCTTAGAGCTATTTATTCTTAGGCTTAGGTTGACTATCTGTTATAAGAAGTATGTTGCAGTTGTATTGATAGAATAAGGAAGAACATGCTGTGTTCTTTTTGCGAAAATTTAGAGCAAAAGAGATATTAAAGTTTGCTTGGATTAGCTTATTTTATCTTAGGCTTAGGTTGACTATCTGGTATAAGAATTATGTTGCATTTGTTTTGCGAATATTTAGGCTAAAACACCCAAGTATCAAAGATGGAAGAAGTATCAATGATGGGTGAACAGACACCACTTTCAAGTATGAAAATAAACTTGTTTTGGTGTTGTTCATCCATTGTTGATTCATCTTTGCTCTTTGTCAAAATACAGAAACAATTATCAAGTATAATTTGTAGGTTCGATGCTTGAATTTAGTGTCTTCATATTCCAGCATGTTGTTAGGTTATGTTATTGTTGGCTAGGGTAGAAAGGATGGTAGTTCATTGCATTGTTAATATAAATTTAATATGATTTCATTCATGCACGATTAGCTCTCTAATGCCGTAGAATCTACATAATTAATATGTATGTTCGTCAAATCTAAAGGAGCAATATAAATGATAGTAAGAATCTGTTTTCTAATAACTTAAAGCTCAATAATTAGGGCAGATCTATCTGGCGTTGTAGATGGTTCCGTTGCTTAATTTGGAAAACGTCTACTACCGTATGTGTGGTTGATCTTGATCACAAGCTTTGGCTCTTTCAATAATGTACCTTGATTAAAAATTTTGTCCCGACAATGAAGATACATTCTTGAAAGTGCCAAAGCTTGTGATCAAGATCAACCACACAAACGGTAGTAGACGGTGTCCAAAAAACAAAGCAATGGAACCATTCTGCAACGTTAGATAGATCTGGCCTGATCATCGAGACGTCTTCAATGCGATGATGATATAGTGTGTATTGTTCATGACAGGCCACACTCCTTCATTATCACATTCAAGATGAGTGATGTTACTTAGACTCTATTCTTTACTCAACATTTCTACATTGTTTGTATCACTCTGTTTGTATTCTATTCTTTTTTATGATCTAAATGAGTCTAGAATTTCAACATACCTTTCCATTCTGAATGCCCAAACATTTCCTTTTGTTTTTTCAACAATCTAGCAATGCGGCTGGTGCAGTCCTTTGCTCAAAGGGAGTTGAAACTACAAAAGGAGATGTAGTGGGTACTCAAAAGGGTTACGTATGTTGGTTTATTGAATTCCATTCTTTTTTATGATCTAAAACCAGCCATCCACCAAGTAATGTTGCCATTGGAGTTCCAAGAACAAAGGTTGTTTCAAACACACCTGAATTGCAACATTGACTGTTTTTGTCCACATCAGTTGACTGTTTTGGCCTTGGTCTTTGCATGCCTGCATTTTTGGCCTTGGTACTGCAAATACTGTTTTTTTCTCATGTTTGCACATATGAAAAAGTAATGTCATGACTGCACAATTTCACCATGGTTTTGAAAGTCCAATTTCGTAATAAATAAGTTTGGTGAGGGGATTTGGGGGTCTGGTTCCTCCATATAATATATAGGGAGTTTGTTGCAAAAAAGGTCCCTAAAACTTCCTTCAACACTAACGGTGATAGCAGCGTAAACTATCTACTAGCAGCATTAACTGTGTACGTTAACATACCCAAGCACCCATGTAAATAACAATTATACAGAAACATTATTGGTAATATAGTGGTTCATACTGAATGATTAAAACATTAAAATAACATAATAATGATTCATATCATCTTACATCAGGCTAAATTCAATGATGATAATTTAAAGTTTTTGAATGCTTTTTTAAAGATCAACAATGTTTCCATGGATTTCTTCTATTTCTTGAGTCCGAAGATCAACTTTGTTCTTAATTGCCAGTATGGTCTCTTGGTATTTCTTGTTCTGTGCTTCCAACCGCTTGATTCGGTCGTTGTAAAGTTCAACCAACCGTTGTTCAGTACCAAATAGGCCTCCAGAATTGCATTTGTCCCAACAATATTGGGTTAGGCCGTGGATTTTATATTTTTCTGGCATTGGAGGAGGAGGAGAAGTATCCCTTGATGGAGGAGGAGGAGAAGTATCCCTTGAACGTTTTTTTTTCTTTAAAGCAGGATTTGAAGATGATGAAGCCATTGCAGTTCCAAACAAAAATTGAATACGTAATGAAAAGATGAAAGAAGTTGGTTGTAATTCCTTTTTATTTATACGAACACAAGAGTTGCAATGTCACATTGTTTAAGTGTCACAACGTTTAAATGTCACAACCGTTTACAAAGTGTCACAACGGTTTACAGTTACTTTTTTACAGTTACACCGGTTTACAGTAATTTATGCCTAGCAGCATTAAGTTATGCCAAGCAGCATTAAGTTCTGAGTTACTATAACTCTTCATGGTGTCATTTAGTTGACTTTATGTAATCCTTTTTCTTGTTCCCTTGTTGTACCATCACGCTTCTCACCTAATTCTTGATTTCTTTCTCAACAAAATCTAAATTCTTATTTCATCTATCAACCAAGTAACATAAAAAAAAGGGGTTGGATCTCTTTATTAATCAGGTCATAACAGTGTTAAAGTAAGTGTGCCAATTCAGGGAGTAAACACTGTCACAAACACAAATTTTACATAACTACTAACTAGATTAATACCATTATGTTTATTCTTACTATATTTTCTAACATTTGAAACCACTTACAATACATTTGTTTGAGATCTTTGTTTGACTTTTGGTATGATCCAGAGGAGGAATGTGATTGGTACAAGATGCATTTGTTTGAGATCTTTGTTTGACTTTTAACAAAGCATCATAACATAGTCAACAAAGTAAAATAACATAATAAATCAACAAACAGATAACATAATTAATAATATAACATTAAAATAGATAAAAAAAAACATAACATGACATGATAAAAACATAACATTAAAATTCAAAGGAACATAAAATGGTTGATAAAAAACATTGAAAGAAACTCTAAAGTCCCTTGTCAAATGCGTGCTTGTTGAAAAGCTTGAGCTTCGCTTCGGCAATCTTCTTCTTCAATTCCAAAAGCTCGATAACGTTGGACTTTTGAAGCTTCTTAAAATACTCCAAGCACTTGAACATCTGCACCGAAGGACGCACAAGTTTCATTTCAGCCATGTACTTGTTCCTTTGAATAACAATATCAAGCAAATCTTGATATGCCTTAAACAGATCTTTCGCATACTTCACATCACGCTGTGTCTCCCTATCAAAATACACCGTCATCTGGTATGGTAACTCAGTTGAGTTAGCAGCCGCCTCAAGTTCCTGAAGAAGCACAAATTGAGACATTCTTACACCCTTTGATACAATTTATGTTTTACTGGATGAATGAGAAAGTTACTTGGGTTATAACATATAAATAGGCGGGGTAATTACATGTGAAAATGTGTTTTAGGCGTGTTTGGGTAATAAATGCTAAACGTTTGGGTTACCAACATACACAACCCAAAAATTTCCTAACAGCATTAATTTATTCCTAGCAGCATTAAGTTATGCCAAACAGCATTAACATAATTAAAGTAGATTACAACTACTTCATTTCGTTTAACTTGATGTTTTAACTTTATTTCGTTTGTAAATACAAGAATTTTAATTAGATTATAACTTTTACATTATAGTTTTATATGATTGTTACAAACATTTAAAACTACAATATTAAAACAACGAATCTTTGTAATTTTTAAAAAAATAAAACAATCCTATCTAAATTCATTTTTCAACTAACTTAATCTATTTTTAGGTAATGATTAACATAATTAAAGTAGACTACAACAACTTCATTTATGTTACAAGGATAAATGTGCACATGGTTAATGGTCACATATAATACCCTTATAACGTGGCCATAATCATGATTTAGATACACATTTGTGATATGGTGTGACTATTGTAAAGCATATAGTCACATGATCGTGCTACAAATATATGTGACTATACACATTAGGATTTGGAAAGCAAACACACACTAAACTTTAGACACACATATTAACTTACGTGACCATATGTATTGAATTTTCGTTACGCTTAATCATGTTCGTATGGTTTAGTGTGACCATATATGACATTTGGTCACACTCTTCAAGTGTCTGACATATATTTGTCACTCTTAAATGCATATCGTGACTAATATTTCAAACTGAATTTTTAGTTGTCACATATTTCAAATTCATATGTGGCTAACTATTCAGCAAAGAATAGCAGTCACGTTTATATAATGTGTGACAAACTTGACTATATAATTTAGCTACATACGCAAGTACTTCATGTGACCATATATCTTTTTTGGTCACACTGTTCAATTGTGTGACATATATTTGTCACATATGTATATCTATAGTGTGACTAATGTTTCGAGCTGATTTGTATCAGTCACACGTCCCGAATTAAAAGTGACTAAAATGTCGAAAAATATTTACCAGTTACCCTCTAGTCAAATATATACACCACTGTGTGACATATATTCTACGAAATGGTCACCCAAGTCGGATCAAGTGTGGCTGTTTATTTAAGGCTGGTACATTTAGTCACGTAAATATGTTGCTATGTGGCCATTCGAAATACGATATGTGTGACGAAAAGCCATATTTGTACTAGTGTCACTTACACCTCCCCTCTAACTAATTAGGTAAATCCACTAGGTAGGTGATCCTATGGTCAATTAGCACGTGTATGGTGATATTACTATCACCAAGTCACTAGCTTCTAATGGAGAGCGGCACGGTCACATCTATCTCTCCACTCGAATTACTACCCAATATCAAAACCTTAAGTGTCCCAAGACTAGCTAAGCAAGTATACAAATAAAACAAATAATAAACGAGAAATAAAGATCAAACACTTAATTGACGAATAATAATTAAATTAAAAGTCAATAAAAATTAATTACCAAACAATCAATTAATGACTACGCTGTAGCTCAATATGTTACTACGCCGAGCACTATCTTTTATTAATTATACGACAAAAACATATTAACGCAATACGCATCAAGACAATCAACAATATGCAGAATCAAAATAGTGATCAAGTATAATAAAACTGAATAAATAATTGAGTGTCGAGAAATAATATATATCGTGCTATATAAATGTTTTCGATCCCATAGTCGAATACCGGGGTGAAAAACCCCCGAAGAATTTGCCCCTAGAAACCTTACGCCGCCAAGCTTGCTTCTTTCTGTCTTCCTTTTCTGTCTACGGCGTAGTACACCAAGGAAAGTAGAAATGAAAACAAAACCTAAATATATTATATGAATTGATATCTTCTGTACGCATGATGCCTTGTATTTATAATAAAATACTTTGGCTTTTATCCAACTTTAGCCCTCTATCTTGCGCCATGTTTAATCTAAGTCCATGTGCTTTATTTCTCAAATAAATGTGTTGAAATATAAATATATCTCAACACTTTAAGCCCTTCATCGTTCTTGCTCTTTTTATCTTCAGTCCTTCATATTAATAAACTTAATATTATTTCGCCATTTATAGTCCCTGGACTTCAACTCCTTCGTGCCCAAGTTATTAACTACGGCGTAGGTCCATGACAAACTACGCCGTAGGTCTTCATTATCACGTAATTACCAGCATGTATATCCACAACTACGGCGTAGCTAAATAATAATTTACGCCGTAACCTTCGTATTTTGTCACTACAGCGTAGACTCAAGGCAACTACGACCATAGAACTCTCGTTAACATATCTACGCCGTAGCACCATGAGTAACTACGGCGTAGTCTTCTTCATGCAGAATTCTAGCTAAGTCATACAATAACTACAGCGGAGCTTCGATAATATGTTACGCCGTAGCCTTGCGTTTTAATCAATTTTAAGCCATTTCTTGTATCTTTTCCGTTCCTTTGCTCATTTTTGCCATGAAATTTGAATTTACACAAATAGAAGTATAAATCCTAACATATTAACATAAAAGATGAGCAATTTAGGGGGAAATTAACACCTGAAATACGGGTACGATTTGATGTTATCAGAAACTCCTACTCTCCTAGCAGACAAACTGATGGCTCGCCATTACAAGAGCCCTGAGAATGAGGAGTTCATGTTGCTAACGGGCAAACTGATGAGTGAGAGACTTGACAAGCATGTTCTACTAGAAAAGAAGACCAAGCTTGAACTCATGGGAATGAAGGAAGTCTGAGTACTTCACCCTGAGTATTTTTTTAGATGATAGGACTTTTGTAATATCTGATGAATAAGATGATGGCCCATGTTTAAAAATTCTTTGTTCCTTATTTAATAGTATCTTCAGTGTAAGAAGAAGCCCAACTTGCTCAATTACACTGATCAAATACTTAGGCATAATTTATATCCAAATAGGGGAGATTGTTGGGTTCACTCAATACCCAAGTCTCGTTAAACTAGGATTTGAACACAAATTAACCTAAGTGTTGGAAAACTATCACACAATCAAGTCACTAAGTGAACAGTTGCTCAGTGAGTCACCTTCAGGATGCTTAGGACGAGTCTAAGAAGAAAGTCTCTCCATTCGAACTCAGTGAGTGGCACCTAAGCCAAAGAAGAAGGTGATGGGTTCAGTGAGGATGAAAATAACTCACTGAATCCCCAAGACTCCTCAACAACTAAAGAAGTGTTGATTGAAGTCTGAAGAGTGAAGACCTGAAGACTGAAGAATGGGCGGGACAAAGCGGAAAATGTTTGAAAGGATTAGTGGGTGTCCTTATCAACCTGAAGTCAAACTTTCTCTAACAGGCAGAAAGTCAGGATGGTGTCATCACTGTCCCTATGAAAGGCATATTTTCTTATACCCAAAATAGCCCAATGTAACAAAGACAAACTATGTCGGTATTTTGTCTTCACTAACTTAGGTCATCTTTTGTCTTTATCATTACTATTGAAATTACTTATGTATAAATAGGAAACATAAGTGAGGAGTAAAAGTCGACAAGTTTGTGCAATTAATTCTTAGACATTCACAAACTACTTTTACTCCTACAAAGAACAACACAGTCCCTGAGATAGCTCAGTAGGACCTTTAGTTGTCACTCAAACTTAGTTTGAGTTTAGTGAGAAGTCATACCATACTTATCGTTTCAATCCCAAGTGTCATTCCGAAAACACTTGGGTATAATTCTTTGATTAACTTCTAATAAGAATTAAACGTTGAAAAAATATCTTATCTTTTATCTTTACATTTTACTTATTGTTAATCATTTCTATCTTTGTTCATGCCATGGAACTTGGTTAGTTTAACTCTATAGTTAACATTAACAAGTAAAAAGGACCAACAGAATCACATGACATAAGATGGTTATAAAGGATGCCGAAGGGCACGGTAATAATTTATTGTATCATGCAATGTCTTTGTCATTTCATCCAGTTTATTCTTATTTGCATATTCTTCCTCCTCTTTTGTAGTTATTACCATGTCGGAATACTTGGAGCTCCCGGACTTGGAAGGAGCAGTTGTGAGTAAGGGGGAAGTGTTACCCGAAGGGCATGAATGTCCACAGAGGACAACTAAACCGCTATCCCTGGAGAAGAAAATTCCTGAAAAAAGCTGATGATGATGTGGTTGTTGCAAGAGAAGAAAAGGAGAAGAAATAACAGGAGAAGAGACCTGTTGATAAGAAAAGGTCTGCAGCAGATCCGAAGGCTCATTCGAAGAGGAGAAAAAATAATCCAGCTGATGAGGAGATCATTTCGTCTAAGGATAAAACTGTTGATGCCACTCCTCTTAACCAAGCGGAGCCGCAGGTTGATGTAAACGTTAGAAAAGGGCCTTCTCATGAATAAGGGAATGAGGATCATGCTGCCAATGCTGCAGAGATAGAGGATAATGCCTTTGAAGAAGGAGCAGGGCAACATGACGGAGGAAACCAAGAGTTCCTTCAGAAGCCTCCTTCTAATGGTACTAGACATTCCTCATCTGTTCATACGGCACATTCTGAGCATCACGTTTCCCGTTCGAAAGAACATTCGGAAGAACCCCGCCCGGTAGAAGCAGGTGTGTGAGTGTGTTTGTGTGTTTTTTTTGTTTTCTTTTTTTTGTTTTTTGTGATTGCTCGGGTTGTTTGTTTGGTTTCAATCTTGAGTTATCATTATTATTATTTTTATATGTTTTTTTAGGTAACTCTGATCTGACTGTTGGATATTTTGTTCCCGAATGGACGTTGCGAGACGATGTTCGGATGAACTCGTTTAGAACTTGTCGGGAGATGATGAACCACCTCACGACTCCGGCCGAGCTAGAAGCCATTGCGGACTTGAACAATAACCAACTGGTCTGCCAAGCGTACATCAATGTTGGTTCGGGAGTGGTTCTTCATGCCGAACTGCTCAAACATTTTAGCCAGCTGAATCGAGAATACAGAGAGCTGGAGGCCATTCATTAAGGTTATGGTGACTTGGCCGATAGATTGAAGACGGCCGAAGAGGAGCGTGATGCCCAGATTGGTAAGTTTGATCAGGTGCTGAAAAAATTTCGCACCTTAGAGAACGAAGAGCTTGCCCCTTCAAATAGTGAGAAGGGGCTTACCGATCAATTGGAATAAATGGAGAGGGATCAGAACGAGACGTCCATGGCTTCTTCTCAGGCAGCAAAGATTAAAGAACTCGAGAAGCAGTTTTCGGGTAAGTCTTCGGAGGTTGAACGGTTGGAGAAGAATAACAAATACTTGGTTGCAGAGGTTGCCCAGTCAGAAGTCATCCGTTACAACACTGTGAAGGAGTTAATTCAGGCAGCTTGTCGGCGACTATTTAGGAGTCATGAGTATATGAAGAACATGGGACGAGTATACAGTTTGTCATACACCACTGGGTTTATTGATGGTGTGAAAATTAAGTTCGTAGATGGTGTGAAGGTTGACCGTAAGGAAGAAGATGTTTAGAGGATACTCCAGCAAGTTAAGAGGATTGATATGGATGCTCCAACAACATGGAAAACGGAGTATAACAAGTTCTTCGACGCTGAGTATCCTTATATTCAGAAGCTCTTGGAGTCTTACCGTCTTCCCTTGGGTGACCTCATGAACTTCCAGCGTAATGAACCCATTCCTCGTGACAAGATCGTTCCTTCCAAAGAAACTCCTTCGGTTCCTTCCATGTGCCAGACGTCCAAACCAGAGGCCAACTTCAAGAAGGCTCCTTAAATTGCTTTATGTATCTGTCTTTTATTCTGGATGAATGTAACATAACAATATTCCTCTTTATGATGAATGTAAAGACAATGCTTTTTTTCTTGTTTAATGACCGAATGATTCGGTGATAATTATTTTTGTATGGTCGTAACAAAACAATTTGTCTGTTTGTAATAATTATTAAGCCCATCGTATGAACGATGTTAGATCTCTTGCTTTGCTTATGCTTTTTTGCTATACGTTCTTCTTATGTATGTACATCTTACATGCCTTCGTATATTTTCATTACTGTTTGGACGGAGTGTTTCCGCACAATCTGTTTATGTATTTGGACGGAGTGTTTCTGCACGATCCGCTTAAAGATTTGGACGGAATGTTTCTACATGATCCGTTTTAGTATTTGGACGGAGTATTTTTGCACGATCCGTTTAAGTATTTGGACGGAGTGTTTCTGTACGACACATTTAAGTATTTTGACGGAGTGTTTCTCTACGATCCATTTAAGTATTTGGATGGAGTGTTTCTGCACGATCTGTTTAAGTATTTAGACGGACTATTTCTGCATGATCCATTTAAGTATTTGGACGGAGTGTTTCTGCACGATCCGTTTAAGTATTTGGACGGAGTGTCTTTGCATGATCCGTTTAAGTATTTGGACGGAGTGTTTTTGCACGATCCGTTTGAGTATTTGGAAGGAGTGTTTCTGCACGTTCCGTTTAAGTACCTGTAGTACTTAATATATAAAATAATATGTCATAATATCTTGGAAAATTGTCTCCCGTAACGATGGGTAGACGGCCTTGGCCATTGACATTACCGTTTCACTTTTAAGTTATCATATTACAAGAAATAGTTTCGGAGATTAATTGCGTGCCAAGTGCGGGTGACTTCTCGCTTGTACATCGTTTTAAGCTTGTACGAACCATTTTGATGAGCTTCGACCACCCTATATGGTCCTTCCTAATTCTGACCCAATTTCCCTTGGTTCTCAACTCGACTGGCCTCGTTCCTCAGGTACACAAAATCTCCTACTTTGAATGCCATCGGTTTGACCCTTTGGTTGTAATACTATTCCACCTTAACTTTGTACTTCGCTTCTCAGATAGCTGCCATTTCACACCTTTCTAGCAATAAACCCAAGTTCATACGTTGCTGTTCTTCGCTATCCTCTTGATTGTAAAGCATGGTTCGATGGGTGGGCATTCCGATTTCAGCTGGTATCACGGCCTCACTTTCGTAGGTTAAGCTAAAAGGGGTTTCTCCGTTACTTGTCTTTAGCATAGTTCGAAAGGCCCATAAGACGTTAGGTAGTTTGTCGACCCATCCGGCTCTCTCTCTTCCCAGCTTAGTTTTTATACAATGCATCAAGCTTTTGTTTGCCCTTTTAACCAAACCGTTAGCTTGAGGGTGTGCCACAACGGTATTTATCTGCTTCGTCTTTAGTTTTGCGCACCAACCCTTGAACGGGTAATTCACAAAATTCGTCCCATTGTCTGTGACTATTATGCCCGGCAAACCGAACCTACAGACAATGTTTTCCCACACAAATTTCTTCACATCTTTACCGGTGGTTTTGGCTAGCGACTTAGCTTCGATCCATTTCGTAAAATAGTCAACGGCCACAATTACATACTTGACCTTCCCTGGTGCCTCCGGAAATGGTCCCAAAACGTCCATTCCCTATTGATAGAAGGGTCATGGTGCCATGATGGAGGTCATGATGGTTTTAGGCAACTTGGCCACTGGGGCATGAATCTGACAGGAGTCACACTTCTCAATTTCCTCCCTCGCGTCTCTGTGCATCGTCGGCCAACAATAACCTTGCCTTATTAACTTGGCCACCACTGACCTGGGTCCGGAGTGCATTCCACACGCTCCTTCATGGACTTCTCGAATGCTATAATTTGCTTGTAAAGGCCCATGCACCGTAGCATTGGATTCAGATAGGATTTTTTAAAGAGCACCCCATTCTCCATCACATATTGAGGAATTTTCATTCGTAACACCCTTGCCTCATTCAGATTTTCCGGCCACACACCTTCCTCTAGGCACCAGATGATCGGTGTCATCAAATTGTCTTCCTCCTCCTTGACTATTGCTCCTACTTGCTTTTCTTCGGTCGAAGGTTTTTCTAATACTTCGACTAGGATCTCCTTGGTTAGGTGATTAAAGGCTACCCAAGCCGACTTGCTCTGCACATCGGCTTTCGGATTTCCAGCCCTCGGTATATTATGAATCCTGAATTTTTTGAAGTTGCCAACGTATTCTTTCGCCTTTGCCAAGTATTCTATCATGCTTTCCTTGGTTGCCGTGAAATGCCCATTTATTTGGCTTGCAACAAGTTTTGAATCTACTCTGACCTCCAACTCTTCCTTGTTCATTTTCTTGGCAATTCTCAATCCGGCTAAAAGTGCCTCATATTCTGCTTCATTATTGGTACTAGGGAAGTTAAGACGGAGAGCATATGTGTGTTCAATTTGGCTGGGGCCGATTAATACTAGGCCAGCCCCTGGTCCCTTCTTGCTGGAGGCTCCATCTGTGTATAATATCCATGATGCGTGGGAATTGCACCAGGCTTTACCTCTCTAGGGATCTCGAAAAGCTTACAACCCCCACTAGGCAGTGTACCTGATCGTTGTAGTATAGTATAGTGACAAGTACCGGGGGATTGATCGTTCAACTCAGGAATAGTGTCGCCAGGATTAGAAAGCCTAAAAACTAGGTCTAGAGGTGAGGGATGATTCTTTATGTATTTTTATATTTTATAAAAGCAAGTAAAAATCTCGGGTTTTGGAAGAGTGGGCGGAATTAGCTGCTAGTCAACCAACCCAATAACGAAAATGCAATCAAAATAAAATAACAGAAATGTAAATAAAGCTAATTACTAATATGGTGTGAACAATAGATGGGAGAATTGTGTTTACTTAGATTTCACTACTCCCTATATATCTTTTACAGGTTAATTGTTTGTTACAGTTGCGTGGATGACGGGTTATATTCCTTAATACCAATCGTGGGGTGGCGTACGTACTTCCCCAACTCTATAAGCTCCTACTTCACTCCTATGTCGAGCCTACAAGAAGCTCTTAACATGGGATCACTAGAATTCGCTCATGCATTAAATACAACCTTAAAAACCTAGTACGCATTGGTTCATGTTTCTTAAGACGTTCAAGCAAGTTACACAATGGAGATCTGCCAGTTTTCTTAAGCCTAACATCGAAATCATTCATCCATTACAACTACAAACAAGCAATCAACCTATAATCAACATCTAGGTTTCATTACATCTAAGCAAACACACAAAAGATCTAGCCTAGCATGTTAAAATCAAGACAAGCGTAAGATATATTCAAACAACACATAGACATATTGAATGAATTGAAATGATACTTATCTTAATTGAACATGAAAGGTTTCAAGGGTTGAAAACCCTTGAAAATACTGTTAAAAACGAGCTAGGGTTTATTCAAGTCGACCCTCAAATTCTCCTCTCTTTAGAATGAAAATAACAAAGAGTATATATAGATTTCCTAAGGTGATGGCGTCAAGAAGAAACTTCTGACGCCGTCAACCCGCCGTCCATAATATTCTCGGACTGCCTAGATCCAGATCTGACGCCGTCATGTGTAATGTTGTTCTGGGCCGTCACCATTTTTACTCTTGACGGCCATGCTTTGACGCCGTCATGTTTTCACTGGGCCGTCACCTCTTTTACTCTTGACGCTGTCATCAAATTGCTCTTGACGCCGTCAGGTACTGTTCCCAGCAAGGAAAATTAAGACTTTGCCGTTTTCTTCACTTTTATGCTCCAAAAACGTCCAAAATGCTTCCTTTTCCAGAATTCACTCCAAAAGTACCTAAAATCACAAAAGGAACGATTTAGGGTAATATTTGATCAAATAAATTCCAATTCCGGCTTAAATGACCCCCTAAAAACGGATCATTTTTCGCCTCATCATATACCCTTACACTTGAGATTTGCTTGTCCTCAAGCAAATGCGCTTTTATTCTAATCAAAATACAAGTTCGGGGTCATTTAACACTAATATAAAAGTAATTACAACAAATAATCATTCCACTAAAGACCAAAGACAAGCACGGAGGTCATATACTAACACCTCACAAATAGTGTTTAGATACTCACATCTCTTGGGTGTAATAAAGGATCAAACCTCCACCACATGGCATAAGCACCAAGGATAAACTATCAAAGAGGTCTTTTAAAGGGTTATAACGTTAGGTGTAGGGATATGGAATACACGGTTTTGTTGGATATAGGCAATCTTTACTGGTGGCGAGTTAATAATCTTAGTTAATTACATGTACAATATGGCGTTGCTAAGCCAAGACTAGACTCGACTTACGCTAATAAATGAAAAATAACAAAAACATAAAATAAACATAGAATGAAACGGGATGGTAGTCCGTATGTTTTTTTTTTATTTTTTTTTATTTTTTTTATTTTTTTTTTGCTGCATACACTCTTACCCTACCATCCAAAATAATACATCATAGGGAATGAACATTCCCCTTACACTTGAATTTTTACATACTTTACAATAACTAATCTAATGACTCGAATTAAGATAATCAAAACACTTGGAGTACTTTTAAGATTAACGTACATATGGGGGTAATAAAATGATGTTCTTCCCCATTACTCCATAACAATAGTACTTTACCCATGAGTCCCATGAGTCCCAAAACAATATGTACAAGGATATGACTCGACTTAGCAACCATGTAATCAATTAGATAATTAACTAAGGGTTTAAATAAACAACAATAATGCACTAACGATGAGTGCATACACGGAAGGCTAAGGCGATTTGGGTGTACATTTAAGTGGGTTGTAAAAAATTCTTCCTTTAAGTAAGATGCTTAAAGTTAGAAACGAAAAGATAGGCTCGGAGGGGTGTACTAGGGGTTTCGTGTACTAAAAAATAGTACAACGCTAAGGTGTGGGAAAAATTAATTGACTTTACTAGCCAAGTAATATGACTTAAATGGTCAAGTAATTATGATACGGGTTTAACAGAAGGGTGATCCTAATGCCTCTTATCATGTAGTAAATCCTACTACACGAATGTAGTCTCACTAGCGGTCTCGGGATGGATCACTAACGCAAGTTCTAGAATCTAAATGCTACTGGTACACTCATAATCACTAATAGTAATTGCTTTTCCTATCAAATCTAAAGGCGAACCTCACATATTTGGGTGGAAATTTTTTTTTCAGAATGGTACGGTTTTGTGCTAGTCATACAATCTCCTATCCGTGAGACGCTTGCTAAGGCTAAAGTTTCACTCCTAAATGTTGTAAAAAATTTTAAATTTGGCGCTAAAATTACACTAACAAGTATTTCTCATAGTTTATTACACACCTACCGTCAAACAAGCAAACTCAAGTGCAAGTTTATCTATATGGTATCATCATTTACCCTCCCCTTACACTTAGGATGAACATTGTCCCCAATGTTCAATTAAAGAATGTAAAAGTAAAACAGGTAAAAGAATGAAAACAAATACTTCTCTGATTCGCTCGATATGGATAGTGTGGTAACAAGGTTAGATCTTCCTCCAAGAAAATGAACAATCAAAGCTTCCCTTCCAGAATATAAATCATCTTCTTGTCATACATAACCTGTTAAACCTGAGAAAACAAACAAGGCAACCTCGCGTAAAATCGGCGGCAATCTATATAGGCTAACAAATCCTAGAAAGAAATGTAAGATATAATGCTTGTGGAATGAATGTTTGCAGATTCCCTGGAGTTTATAAAACTAAAGATTTAACAAAAACTCTAAGACTCCGTTATAAAAACATGACTAGCAAAATTTCCAGATTTTTACACATGACGCCGTCAGAAATTTCTTCCTGACGCCGTCAGAAGTGACCTGCAGAAATCTTTATGTTAAGTTTCTGGAAAATTTCTGGAAAAACTTTGTCCTACTTCCTGGAAAATCCAGCAAAACATCATTATGACTCGATACAAGCATTTGACTCTAACAAATACGAATATACATGTCCATATAATATTGTGGAGAATCATGATCAATTTTGTTTCTTAAAAACATATTTGGGGTTTCCCCTTACACTTATCTTTTGCGAAATACCTTTGGATGAAGTTAAGACTAAGCCAAACGACAAAATAAAGTATTTTACCATTTAGTTTTGAAACATGATCTACCAACAATAAAAAATAAAGCATGCATACGGAAGCAAATAACAATCAAACAAATAAAATCACACAAAGCATGGGTTGCCTCCCAAGAAGCGCTTTTCTTTATTTACGAGTCTTGTAGCTAGACTCAAGGTCATGGGTTATTACGTGACATGGGTGAGTTCCTCATTGAGGACATTTTGGGATCAAACTTAGGTTTCAACTTCCTATCGGTTTTCTTAGTGCGGTATGACCTTTCAAACTTTTCTCCATCCGGATCATACAAAATCATCTTCATATGCCATGATCCGTCACCTTCCTTAGGTGGCTTGTCCCATCTCCATTTACACTTATCCCCCTCTCTCTTCCACTTGTTCATCTCAATGTTAATAGGCATTACGCTTAAAAACTCAATCATTTTCCTAAAGACTAGGGGGTCCTCAAAAGGGTCTAGCTCTTTATCTCTAGCTATGAGTTGTTCCACCAAATGTGTTTTATCGATGAAATCTTTTTCTAGATAGAATGAGCGTTAAGGTCCTATAAAGTTTCTTTCTATCCAAGGTCCATATCTAGATGGTCTCCTATTCATCTCTACCCAATGTGGTGTCGGTTAATCCTCACAATCATAGCTATGTTTCTTAACATCATATACTGAGCAAGTATCGCCTTCACCTACCGCTATCTTAGACTCCTTACAATCTATCATGGCGCTAGCGGTTGCTAAAAATCCTCTTCCTACTAATAAAGGGCATGTAGTATCACTAACCATATCAAGGACGTGAAAATCCGCTAAAATAGTTAACTTCCCTACGTGAACAACTACATCCTTGATCATCCCAACCGGGTGGGCAATACTCCCATCCGCTAGACCAATTAATACCTCTGTCTCCTCTAACTTTCCTAGCTTGAGAGTGGTGAAAAGGGATAAGGGAATCAAGTTGAGGCTTGACCCTAAATCGGCTAGTGTGTCGAAAGCTTCGGATCTTCCTATCTTACAAGGCAAACCAAATATACCCGGATCATCAAGCTTTTTAGGCAACTTGTTTTGAACGAAGGCGGTCCCATTTTTACCTAGTTTAAATTTCTCATATTTTTCTAGGAAGGCACTATAGTAGGGAGCACGGGCTAAGACATCAATGACGGGGCGTTCAAGGTGAAGCTCCTTGAATTCATCGTCAAGGTCTTGTGTAGGAGGTGTTTCAACTATGCTTTTCATCGGTTTGATATCGGGTGTTTCATTTGATTGGTCCTTTTGAAGAATTTGGTTTTACTTGAAGGACGTGCTCATTGATTTCACCGAGTAGTATTGCGGACAAGAAGTGGGTGACGAAACTGATGATATGGAATTAACGTTTAGTTTCAGGTTCTTGACCGTGTCGCTTGGGAGTGCTCCCATTTCTCGGTCATTGAGAACTTTCAACAATGTGTCAATTTTGGTGGTCATCTCGCTTTGCTTTTGTTTGAAATCGGCTTCAAACTTAGATATGCGAGCTTCTTGAGATGCCATAAACTTGGAAATCAATCCTTCAAGATTGTTGGTACGACCACAGTTGTTAGAAGGATTGTTGTTGAAAGTACGGTTGGAGGATGGACCGTTTGGTTGGTAACGATTAGGCGGATTGGAAGAATTGTTTTGGTTTTGTTTCCACCTAAGGTTCAGATGATTTTTCCAAGAAGGGTTGTAGGAATCACCGTAAGGGTTTGGCTCGGGTTTGAAAGTGTACCACTTATCTCCCGCTTCGTCGGTACGCGAAGATGCGTAGTCCGCAAAAGCTGTTCCAGGGAGTTCCACGCAATCACGAGTGTCATGGGGACCACTACATAATTCGCATGAAGAAGTGATTTTGTTCACTTGGCTTGAAGGCTTAGAAGCTTCGTAAGATTTCATGAGAAACTTGACTTGGTCCTTAAGTTCCATGATCCTACGGTCGGGAGTGCTAGAATTGTTCGAAGGCAAAGATATTGCCTTGACCGTTTTGTTCAAATCACGTGGATCATTCCATCTTTCGTTGTCATAGAGAGCAAGATCTTCTATGACTTCCCATGATTCTTCTGCACTTAGATCACGTAGCTTGCCACCGGCCGATTGGTCAATGGTTCGCCTTGTGGAGAGATCGATATGGTCATAGAAGATTTGGACTTGGAGCCAAAGATCTATGCCATGATGAGGGACTTTTTTGATTAAGTCCTTGAAACGAGTCCATGCTTCATATAGAGTTTCACCTTGACGTTGTTGGAACATCAAGATATCATTTCTAAGCTTGGTAGTTCTCCCCGGTGGGAAAAATTGAGCAAGGAAACGAGTGGTGAGATCATCCCATGAGGTGATGGATCCCGCAGGTAAACGTTCAAGCCATTGACTAGCTTGATCACGTAGAGAGAATTGGAATAGGCGTAATCGGGTCGTCTCTCTAGTTGTAACATCAAGGTCTATAGAATATATGATTTTAAGGAAGTCCTTGAGATGTTGATTAGGATCGTCAGAACGAAGTCCATGGAATGCACATTCGCTTTGCACCAACCGGATGGTGTCGGATCGTAAGGGGGACACATTGGCTCCTTGGGTGAGCTCAATAGTGTTTCGATAGCCTTGGTGGCTAGGTCGGGAATACTCTCCTAGGGTTCGGGGCCTAAGAGGTTGGCTTGCTAGTGGTGGGTTTTGTTGGTGGTTTTGTTGTGGTGGGTTGATGGGTTCAAGGATGTTACCACCTTCCATGATGTCGGATGGTAAAGATTACGAACAAAGACATGAAGAAATAAGATAGACTAAAGAAAACCTAAAAAAAAAGAAAAAAAAAATCTTACTAGAAAGGAATCTAGCAAGTAGACCTACTAAAAAGAAATCCTAACCTAGACAATAACTATTCCCCGGGCTGCGACGCCAAAAACTTGATGCGTGGGAATTGCACCAGGCTTTACCTCTCGAGGGATCTCGAGAAGCTTACAACCCCCACCAGGCAGTGTACCTGATCGTTGTAGTATAGTATAGTGACAAGTACTGGGGGATTGATCGTTCAACTCAGTAATAGTGTCGCTAGGATTATAAAGCCTAAAAACTAGGTCTAGAGGTGAGGGATGATTCTTTTTGTATTTTTATATTTTATAAAAGCATGTAAAAATCTCGGGTTTTGGAAGAGTGGGCGGAATTAGCTGCTAGTCAACTAACCCAATAACTAAGATGCAATCAAAATTAAATAACAGAAATGTAAATAAAGCTAATTACTAATATGGTGTGAACAATAGATGGGAGAATTTTGTTTACTTAGATTTCACAACTCCCTAGATATCTTTTACAGGTTAATTGTTTGTTACAGTTGCGTGGATGACGGGTTATATTCCTTAATACCAATCGTGGGGTGGCGTACGTACTTCCCCAACTCTATAAGCTCCTACTTCACTCCTATGTCGAGCCTGCAAGAAGCTCCTAACATGGGATCACTAGAATTCGCTCATGCATTAAATACAACCATAAAAACCTAGTACGCATTGGTTCATATTTCTTAAGACGTTCAAGCAAGTTACACAATGGAGATCTGCCAGTTTTCTTAAGCCTAACATCGAAATCATTCATCTATTACAACTATAAACAAGCAATCAACCTATAATCAACATCTAGGTTTCATAACATCTAAGCAAACACACAAAAGATCTAGCCTAGCATGTTAAAATCAAGACAAGCGTAAGATATATTCAAACAACACATAGACATATTGAATGAATTGAAATGATACTTATCTTAATTGAACATGAAAGGTTTCAAGGGGTGAAAACCCTTGAAAATACTGTTAAAAACGAGCTAGGGTTTATTCAAGTTGACCCTCAAATTCTCCTCTCTTTAGAATGAAAATAACAAAGAGTATATATAGATTTCCTAAGGTGACGGCGTCAAGAAGAAACTTCTGACGCCGTCAACCCGCCGTCCATAATATTCTCGGACTACCTAGATCCAGATCTGACGCCGTCATGTGTAATGTTGTTCTGGGCCATCACCACTTTTACTCTTGACGGCCATGCTTTGACACCGTCATGTTTTCACTGGGCCGTCACCTCTTTTACTCTTGACGTCGTCATCAAATTGCTCTTGACGCCGTCAGGTACTGTTCCCGGCAAGGAAAATTAAGACTTTTCCGTTTTCTTCACTTTTATGCTCCAAAAACGTCCAAAATGCTTCCTTTTCTAGAATTCACTCCAAAAGTTCCTAAAATCACAAAAGGAATGATTTAGGGTAATATTTGATCAAATAAATTCCAATTTCGGCTTAAATGACCCCCTAAAAACGGATCATTTTTCGCCTCATCAATCCAACCCTTTGGTTCGGAGATATCATGGACTTCCTTCCCCCGGGGTCTTTGTCTTGTCTCGACGGATTCTACAGGGAATTCTGAGATGAAGTCTGCAAACTTGTCCCTTCACTGCGTTCCTTGGAACGTAGTCTATATCATAGGCTCCCAATTCTAATTCAAATTTGGCTAATCTTCCGGATGCTTCTGCCTTGTTCAGGATTTGCTTTATTGGCTGGTTCGTTATGACGTTTATAGGATGGGCTTCGAAATACCTTCTTAACCTTCGGGACGAGTGTAACAAGGATAAGGCCAATTTTTCAACCGGAGCATAGTTTCTTTCGGCTTTCTGCAAAGCTCGGCTGACATAATGAATGGGCAACTGCCTGCCGTCCTTTTTCGTCGTCAGGACCGCGCTATATAGCACCTCCTTTGCCCGGGGCATTGATAAGGACGGTAAATCCAATATTACTCCTTTGAGGGACTGGAAGGCGGCCTCGGCTTCTTTGGTCGACTTGTATTCGTCCTTATTTTCTTTGGTTATATTTTTCATAGTTTCGAAGAAAGGAAGGGATCTTTTGGCTGATCTGGCAAGGAACCTGTTAAGAGCAGCTAGCTTCCCACTCAGACTCTGCATTTCTTTCAGGGTTGTTGGAGACTTCATTTGTGCGATTGCCTTCGTCTTTCTGGGATTTTCCCTAATACCCTCGGAAGTTACCATATATCCCAAGTATTTCCCATCTTCAACACCGAAGGAGCATTTCTTCGGATTTAACTTCATATTGATTCTTCGCAAGTTGCCGAATGTTTCGGCAATGTCTGCTAACATATCTTTCTCTTCCCTGCTTTTAATCACCATGTCGTCCGCATAAGCTTCCAATTTACTTCCTATTTGGGTTTGAAAAGCTGAATCGACAAGACGCTGGTAGGTTGCCCCTGCATTATTCAGTCTGAAAGGAATTTTAGTATAGCAATAGGTTCCATGTTCCATGTAAAATGCCGTCTTCTCCTCATCTTCTTTCACCATTTGAACCTGATGATATCCTTTGTAAGTATCTAAGAAACACTTGTACTTAAACCCAACCACTGAATCAATTTTCCAGTCAATCTCGAGAAGCGGATAGTAGTCCTTCGAACACGAAGAGTTTAGATTCTTGAAGTCAATGCACATGCGCCAACTTCAGTCACACTTTTTCACCAACATAGGGTTGGAGATCCACGTAGGATATCATACCGGTCTGACTATTTCGGGTTTCAACCATTCTTCCACCTCCTTCAGCACGACTTGGTTCTTCTCAGATGAGAAGTTTCGTTTCTTTTGCACAACTGGGGTATCCGAAACATTGACATTCAAGTGATGCCTGATCAATCGTTGTGGAACCCCGGTCATGACCGAAGGTTGCCATGCGAACACATCTTTGTTTCTCCTTAGCAGCTCGATTAGGTACTATCGGCATTCTTCCGAGAACCCTTTTCCTATCGTAACCAGCTGTTCCGGGTGTGCCGGATTCACCAAAATTTCTTCTATCGTGTTTACTTCTGAACCGATAATTTTTGCCTCCTAAGGCTTGTATTCTTCAGGTACTTGCACCGCTTGCCTTTCTTCTAGCCTTCTACACTTTACGACCATGGTCGGGCGTGCCACTAGAGTTGCCACTCCCCTTGGAGTGGGAAATTTGTCCATAGAATGGATTGTGGATGGAATGGCCCTAAGCTCCTTTAGTCCTGTTCTCCCCAATATCATATTATAAGGTAAGGAGGACTGTACCACGCAAAATTTCATTACCGTCTTACGGAATAGGCCATGATCACCAAACCTGACATCCAGCTGGATTTTTCCAAACAATTTGCTTGTCTCACCGAAGAAACCAACTAAGGACGTGCTTGTTTCTTTGAGTCTGGAACTTATGGACGAGCTGAAGTTGCGGAAGTAGTGTTCGTACATTACATTAACAGATGACCCTTCGTCGACATATATTCTCCGAACCAAGTACCCCTCAACATCTCCTTCTACAATAAACGGTTCATCCGATAAATCTCCTATCGTGACTCGGGGAAAAACTATGGGTACTGACTCCTCCCAAACAAACAGACAGTCCAAATTAACCAAGGTTGGTCAACAGGTCAAACCTGAGGGAGAGGAGAGATCAATTTATGATCCGGTGTAAGCACAGTGTTTTCCCGGGTCGTTATGTCCCAGCAAGATTGAAATTGTGTTTTTGAAACGTTTTTAGAGATTAAGTGATTGAGGGAAGTAAAAAATAATGATTTGGATTTGATTACACGACTGGAATTGATTAATATTAAGATAAATAACTGTATTAACAATTACAAGGTACAGTTATATATAGATGTGAACTAAATTAAATATGATTACGATTACGTGCTGGGAAAAGGCGAATTTTAAACAAAATTAAACTAGAGGGGGTGAAAATAAAATTTTTACAAACTTAATATTAAAAGAAAATTTTAATAAAAAGAAAATTATTTTTTTGATAATTTTATTATTTAATATTAATTAAAAACTATTTAAACTATTTAATAATTAATTAAAACTAATTTCATTTTAAGAAAAATACTAAAGTAACTTAAATAAATATGAAAATTTTTACAAAATTACTTAACCATTACAGGAATCTTAAAAAATTATAAAAACTTTATAAAAATTATTTTTAAACTATCTTACTAATTATTTACTTATTTAATAATTAAAATCCATTTTAACTAATTTAATTATGCAAAATACTAAATTAACAGTAAAAATTCTGAAATTTTTTCTAGAAATACCTTACTAATTATAAAATCTAGGAAAAATATAAAAGGGTATTGTTGCTTATAAATAAGCAGAAAGAAAATTAATTTTTGGCTTTTTTAATTAAAACTATTTAAATTTAGATTAATTATTATAAATACTAAATAAACTCAGAAAATTATGAAAATTTTTCTGAAACAATTTTAATATATAAGAAACTTAATAAAAATATAAAATTGAAAATTGTTTTTTAAATACGCTGAAAAATAAGCCAAATGGCTTAAATAGAAGCTATCACTAATTTTATGTTTGGCTTTTTCTTGATTTTCTTTTTCAAATCTATTTTAATACTAAAAATGAGAAACTTTTGTGAAAACAATTATTTTATAGCTTAAAAATAAGCTATGTGCAATTCACAAAGTATGACAGAGAGGTCTAATAAGCTTTACAAAGTGATTTTTGATGAAATAAGCAATAATTAAGCTACAAAGGAATAAATAAGCTATGATCACATGAAACATACACAGAATGACCCAAAACAACTAGATAAGCTAACTGAATAAGCCACAAGCCTCAAATAAGCACTATCCAAAATGCCTAGGCCAAATAGGCCAAAATGAAGGACTTGCAGCCCTATGTGGGGCCCACAGGTTTGACCATGGGTCCACAATGAGGGTTGGTCTGATAAGTTGGACTAGTAAGCTAACCAATAAGCCAATAAGCAGAGCTTAAGGATCACAAATAAGCTATAGGCAAGCTTGTGAAGTGGGTGTCTATATTGAGCACTCAGCATATTGAGTGTGATGGTGGTAACTTGGGAGCCAAGAAAAGCTAGTGGTAAAGGACCCAGGGTCCAATATAAGCACTGGTCCAATGATTTGGACCAATAAGCTACTCAAAAAAGCTAATGGTGAGGTCTGGGGCCCACAGGTAGAGTCAGAATGAGCCTATGAAAGTTGGGCAAAATTCCTGGTGCAGGGGAGGGTGTTATCCCTGCAGGCTCAAATAAGCTAGTGGATAAGCCAGAGAAAAAATCTTAAAAATAATCCAAAGGTGTATTTCACAAGTTAAGCTGATATATTTTAACCTACAAAAAGATCAGAGCTTAATTTGTAACACAAAAATCATGAAACATCTTAGAAAATTTGGATTTCTGCCTAGACTATGCAATTTGACTTTTTGATTTTGAACAAGGTTTGACTTTGATGAAATTTGAATGAATCCTAAACACTGAGATGGATGAAATAAGCTATATTAAGACTAACTTAAGCTATAATAACAACTAATGCACTGGTTTGATGAGATTTGAGACTTAAATTCCTAAAGATCAAATGCTATTTTGACTTTTCACTGAATGAGGACTAGTTCTTATGACTTAAATGGTGTACTAGAACCTATGGTAGCATGTATTATGCAAGAACAACAACAAAAGTCCTGTAAATCACCAAGCTATCCACAAATCCAAACAACCTAATAAACAACTTTATTTTTGGTTTCTTAGGCAAATGAACACCTATGACTGTGAAATTGCTTTCTAATGACTTATTAGGTTCTAATAAGCTTGAATGGCCACAGAAACAAGTAGT
>JARVZY010011324.1:0-15489 GCA_030686995.1 Artemisia argyi | reverse complement strand
AAATGCATTATAATATAGTATAGATATAGATATAGATATACCTCACAGGCTCACACGTGTACATATTACAGTACTAGCAGAAAAGAAACACGTAACGATGTTCAAAATGCACACCATTTTCTCCCCGAGCCGATATCGATGCAAACGCCGAGCACGCTACTACGATGACACCGAAGCCAGCCAGAATATGTATTTCTCATCCCAAAATGATTTTGTGTTTTTGACGTTTTCAATATATGTGGGCCAATGAGTTACTTTGTTTTAATATATGGGCTGGGCTCAAAACAACTTAACCAAGACTCCAATACTACATATGTTAAAAATGAAATGAGACCATTAAATTACAGTTTTAAACTTTTAATGTCTTTATGCTCGAATTTTGAAGCTTAAAATTGAGTAAAATATTTAGACTAAATTACTCTTTAATTCCTCTTAAACATCCTTCATTGCCACGCTTAACAAATTATTTAATCAACTTACACAGTCACCTTAATAAACTTTTGAATGTCACGCTTAATAAATGAAAATTTACTCAACATACACAGTCAATTTTTATGAGCGAGTAAAGTGTTGTTACGAATTATCAACTCTTATAAATGGCAATACGGTTTCTCAACATTTAAAACACATGCATGTTTTTTTATAAATCTTTTTAAATAAAAAGGAAGACTTTTTTTATTTAATAGTTTTCATAAAGTCATCCAAATCTCTACTATATAAACATCATAATCTTTATTTTTCATCTTGTGGTAATTCAATTAAGTTAATGAAAATAAATAATCAAAAAACTCTAAAGTAAACATCTTTTTTTACCAACATAAAACCAATAAAATTAACACTAGTTCCTTTAAAAATAATACTCCTCCCGTCTCAAATTAATCATATTTCTTTTTCGAGATGTCTCAAAAAAATTGTCCACTTTCTATTTTAAGCAATAAAAAGAGAATTTAGTAAATGAATATTCCATATGAATGGATGAAAATTATATTTTTCTCACTTTTATTAAAGTTTCTGCTATCTCCTGACAATAATTTTGAGAGCAGAGTAAACTAAAAAAATTGACATTCAAGTTAATAATAGCTACCTTACTAAAAATCCTCTTCTACACCATGCATATCTTAAAACTTTAATAAACCTTGATATGCTAACAAGAATCATTTTACACGCGCCGCGGTCGACTCTTTCATAACGGATATCACACAAGCCATAACCGATTTTGGCGCCAAAACCATCCTTTAAATACTTGTTACTTTTGACAATTCATTTTCTCTCCAAAACTCTCTCTATAACAAACTTGTAACAAATTCATAACAAACTATCATCCCTTGATAATACATTATCGATCCTAATTGATCTTAAGGAGGAAGTGATGGCGGATTTAAGTGCGAATAGAGTCGATGGACTGGAAGAAGGAGAAGGGAATACGAATCCGTTTCCTGATAGGGTCGGTATAATGCGTTTTTTCGGTGTCTATGTTGTTTCGTGTATTTAAATGTTTTCTGAATATTGTGAACGTTCGGTTTAAGTGCGAAGCTAGATAATGCCGTTACGTTAGGGAAATTAGCATGCTTGTAGTGTTAGGAAGTGATTAACCTGTTAGGCGTTACCTAAATTATTTGTCGGTTTGAGAAATTAGTTTTTTTTTTTTTTTTTTTTTTTTTTTTTTTTTTTTTTTTTTTTGTTTGTTTGTTAAGAAAGGCTTAGAGAAATTAGTACTTGAATGGAATTATGATGAATGACGTGGTTTTGATGATCCGTGGGGTTTTTTAAGATGTTTGCGTTTAATTGTTTATATATGTTAAGTGTATTTTTTATGCGAACCTATTGATAATCATGTTGAATAGTTTTTGATAATCACTCGATGTTACATTAGTTTTTGCTGTGGTCAGATAGAGTTGATAACGATATTGTGAATGTTTGTGTACGTGTGCAACTCGATTATAGCGTTACGTAAACTGTTTGTTGCTTTGGGAAATTAGAATGCTTGGAAGGAATTGTATATTGTTAGTTTATGCAGGAAAGTATATGATTTAAGGGGTGTTTGTTGAGGCTTATATATATGGGCTTATTATGATTTAAAGATGAAAAATAAGTTTCAACGGGAAAATAAGCCAAGAATAAGCCCAGATATTATGAAATGGCCGAAACCATGTAAGGTCAAAAGCCCATATATAAACTTAAACAAACACCCTCTTGGTTAGAGTTGATAACAATATGTGTGAAAGTCGATACATGTCTTTAGGGAAATTACTATATTTGTTTTCGTTTATATAAATTTGTTTGTGGTGTGAGGAAGTGATTAGCTTGTTAGCTTTTTGCAGCAAAGTATATGGTTTAGCTGGATTTGATAAGTATATTGTGAACGCTTGTGCATATGTGAAATTCGATAATGGTGTTACGTAAATTGTTTGTTGGTTTATAGACCTTGGTGTACTTGAAAGTGATGATGATGAAACCTGGTTTTAGTGATTCACAGGTTAGGCATCTATCTGGTCGGTGTTTTTGATGATGTGTGTGTTTAATTGTTTATACTTAGTTTTTGCAAAGAGCATCTCTTTTTTATGTGAACCTAATGATGATGATAATAAAATTCTGCTCACATGGCGTTACATCAGTTTTTTTATGATCCGCTTTTGGCTTGTAGGAAATACGACACTGTTTCCATTCGTAATACAGAAACGGAAAATCACTATGCTAGAATTGTTCACTTGAGAATTGAACCTAATGATATAAAAACTGATCATGCTAGATTGGTTTTCATCATCATAAAGACCATGTTGCTCATTGATTTGCGGTTAGGGTTCTTACTTTTGTGTATTTCCATCATGTATTCTGCCCTTCTGACCATGAAAGTTTCTTTGAGGTGATCTAATTGTGAGGTCCACTTCATACCCTCTGTAATTACCCATTTTGTACTTAAACAGTTCAGGAAGCAAACCTTGTCCTTGGAGTCACCAACTGATCTGTAGATCATAAGATGTGTGCTAAGTTGTTAACTTGCATGGCTTTAGGTTCTTAAGTGAAGCATCTAATATGTAGTACATGTTATCCAGTAGTGGATAGATCTTGTATCTTAAGACGTCTACTAAGTGACTGTACTGTCTTGAATGGTGCAATGCAGTAATAGCAGTTTTTGCTGTCTTGACCCTTGAGTATATCTTTCCCATCATTTTCCTCGAATTTAGGGTATTTCAATTAAGCTTTCAAAATCAGTTTATTCTATCCTTACACGGCTTATTTACAGGTTCAAGTAGGTAGATCACCTATATATAAGGTTGAGAGAAAGCTAGGCAAAGGTGGTTTTGGTCAGGTCTTTGTTGGCCGTCGAGTTTCTGGTGGAACTGATCGCTTATCAGGTCCTGGAGCCATGGAGGTAGTGTTCTTCTACCAAGTAACCAAATTTGTTTTGTTAAAATATTGTCTTTTATTAAGTCTGATTTTTGCATTCTGTTTTCTACATTATGGTTGTGGCAGGTAGCTCTTAAGTTTGAGCATAAAAACAGCAAAGGCTGCAGCTATGGCCCTCCATACGAGTGGCAAGTTTACAAGTACGTGTGCAATTAAATTTTAATGTGAAAACAGATTAACATATCTCTTTCTTTTCTTCAAATTTTACTTAAACAAGTGACAAATGTGATTTTGTGGAACAGTACCCTTGGTGGCAGTCACGGAGTGCCGAAAGTTCACTATAAAGGAAAGCAAGGAGACTACTATGTGATGGTATGCTTATAAGTATTCTTGCTCATATAGATGAATAACGATTAAAAATTACAGTAATCATTTCTCCATTTTTAAATCTTATTTTCCAGGTCATGTATATGTTGGGGCCTAGTTTGTGGGACATCTGCCATTCTTCTGGGCAAACGTGAGTTCCTAATCATGTTAACATAAGACAATGCTTTGTACTCATTTATCATGTCGTTTACTGCATTTTTAATATGTAACAATGCATATTGTGTTTCATTTCTTTTCTTTTTTTGTTTCATGGAAATTGTATATACCAAGAGTAATAGAAACTAGAAAGTTCATTCATGTGATTGAATCTATTAAGTAACATCATATGAAGAGTAACTTGATTTTTGATTTTTGCTGCAAAAGAGAACTTGATTTAAACCTATTGATTGATATTGAGTTGTCAGTGCTGCCTCTTACTAAAGCCTATATTCTGTTTGATGATTTTTTGCCTATTTGCCAGGATGTCGTCTGAAATGGTAGCTTGTATAGCTGTGGAGGCTTTGTCGATTTTGGAAAAGATGCATTCAAGAGGGTATGCCAATTCGATTTAAGTTTATTTCTTACATGCAATTGTGCTGAATTACTACTATTTGTCTATCTGAATTAGTTACGTACATGGTGATGTAAAGCCGGAGAACATTTTACTTGGTCAACCATCAACATCTCAAGAAAAGAAACTATTTCTTGTTGACTTAGGGCTTGGTAAGACATCTCATTCTCAGATAATTATCTGTTCTTTCTACTTATCTGTTAACACATCCATCGATATATGAAACAGCAACAAAGTGGCGAGAGAGTGCTAGTGGTCAGCATGTTGATTATGATCAAAGGCCTGACATATTTAGGTAAAAATCCGGCTTTACTGAGTGGATGATTTGCTTAACTAATTTGAAGTGCTTAGTAGTTTATGTAAATAGCAAAATAAAATAAGCGCCAAACACTTGTAACTAATTTAAAGTGCTTAGTAGTTTATGTAAACAGCAAAGTTAGGCTTTTCGCAAAAAGCATAAGATTTTTTTTTTTTTTTTTAATAAGCTAAGTCAAACACTCCCTAACTAAATATGATTAATATTCATTTCATCTGCATAACATATCTTTCTCATATTACTGCAGAGGAACAATTAGATATGCTAGTGTGCATGCACATCTGGGAAGAACAGCCAGTAGAAGAGACGATCTAGAATCTCTTGCTTATACACTTGTGTTTCTTAACCGTGGGAGGTTACCTTGGCAAGGGTATCAGGTATTGTTTGGTTACAAGTATCTTTTTCTGTTAGTTTATATTTATTAATGTTGGGATAATTCTGATAATAAACATATTGATGTTTGTTAGGTGGATAATAAATCATTTTTAGTATGCAAGAAGAAAATGGCCACATCTCCGGAGATGCTGTGCTGTTTCTGCCCTGCTCCTTTTAAGCAATTTCTTGAGATAGTTGTGAACATGAAGTTTGATGAAGAGCCTAATTATTCCAAGCTAATGTCTTTGTTTGAGGGACTTTTAGGACCTAACCCTGCCATAAGGCCGATCAATACTGATGGAGCTCAAAAGGTGCTTCATATTGTCAAAGTATGGTTTTTTCCATTTTTTGTGGAATAGTTACTTACTGTTTCTGTCTTTCTTAGATTATATCTCAAGTTGGCCAAAAACGGGGCAGATTGAATCTTGATGAGGATGACGATGGGCAGCCCAGAAAGAAGGTCCGAATGGGTGTTCCGGCTACACAGTGGATTTCGGTTTACAATGCCAGACAACCTATGGAACAGAGGTACACTATGTTTTAACAAAGTACTCTATTCCTGTATATATGTTTCGCATGATTCTCTAATAGTATGCATGCATATAAAAGCAAGTTCTCAAGAAAGGTAACGTAAAAGTTTCAGTTTTGTAGACATGGGCGGGTATCCACTACTTTCTCGCTTGCCAAAAGGACTCATATTCAAATTTTTAACATATTTTGAACAGTGTTATGAAAATGTTCCAGGCTTTATAATTTGTAAATAAAAGTTAATTTCCACTCTTTTTTTGGTCAATATTTGATCTTGTAATACATTTTGATGACCGAGAAAGCAATGCATGCATACCCCATATTGGCATATTTGATACTTCCGTTCTTGGCAATTATTTTGGGTAAAGAGTTTTAACCCGGTAAATGACCTTTCTTTGCAATTTATCCTATATATAATCCGATCAATTTTTTTTTTTTAATGATGAATCATCCTGCATATTATAGCCAACATAGTAACATTACTCATTTTCTCTTTTTATCATAAGGTACCATTATAATGTTGCTGATGAAAGACTGGCACAACATATTGTGAAAGGAAATGCTGATGGTTTACTCATTAGTTCTGTGGCCTCGTGTTCAAACCTGTGGACTTTTATAATGGATACTGTAACTGGCTTCACAAGCCAAGTTTATGAGCTGTCTCCTTTCTTCTTACACAAGGTAGACCCCACTTGATTGTTTCGAAAATTCTTTTCTGCAATCACATGCAAATGTTCTGGAGTAACTAGATTAGTTTATTTTATACCATTTATGTTGTAGGAATGGATTATGGAACAATGGGAGAAGAACTATTGCATCAGTTCGTTTGCTGGTGCTAACAATGGGAGCTCTCTTGTGGTGATGTCGAAAGGTTTGTAAACTATTTAAACTGATTCAGTGTTTATATTGAGTTTACATATGTTAATGTAATGTGTCTAAATGTCACCATTTTTAATGCTTGCAGGGACCCAATACACTCAACAGTCGTACAAAGTAAGTGACTATTTCCCTTTTAAGTGGATAAACAAGAAATGGAGAGAAGGGTTCCATGTGACTTCCATGGGTACCGCGGGTACACGATGGGGCGTTGTCGTGTCTCAGAATGCTGGATTTAGTGATCAGGTCTAGCTTCTAAGCTTGAACATTCTCATCACCATTCCTGTGTTTAAGACCATCTCATATATATACACCAATTTTCATGTAACACTATATGCATCATCCCAAATCATCACAATTTCACACTTTCTATATAAATTAGCTAATATAAATGGTATTAATAGGAAGGTTTTATTGAGATCCTTAAATGATCACCAAATTGATCATGTATTTTAAAACATATTCATCTTATCCATTACTATACAAGTTGATTAATCTTTTTTAACTTTAGTAAACACATGTATTATGATTTGTTTGTTAAGTTTGTATAATAATCAACAGTTTAATTGAAACTCGTTAATGTGGAAGTATAAATTAGCTAGTTGAAAAAGATATGATATGTGAATTTGATGTAAATATTTGGTGCATACACATGGAGTTGAAATACGCTCAGCGTAAGCATATTCCAAAAAGATGCTCTTCTGCACCCAAGTAATGTGTTTGTTTGCTGCATACGCATTTAAGATGCTCTAATAGGCTAATAGCTGCCTTGCGTTGGTACAATCATATTTCTTCGCATCACTGTTTATCTGTTGGCTATAGGTGGTGGAACTAGATTTTCTGTATCCAAGTGAGGGCATACATAGAAGGTGGGATAATGGTTACCGTGTCACATCAGCTGCTGCCACGCGGGATCAGACTGCTCTCATCTTGAGTGTGCCCTTCCGCAAGCCCGGTGATGGAACGCAAGAAACTTTACGTACATCTCAGTTTCCATGCACACATGTCAAGGTTGGTCTTACTTCATAAATCTTTTCTTTTCATATGAACTTGGTGGCAAAAGAGGGGTGGGTCATGCTGGTTGGGCAACGGGTCAAAATGGGTTCTTGTTGAAACATTTCATTTGCTAGTAGGGATTCTCATAAGTATTCTACAAATATATGATGCTAATTATGACTACAAAAGCATTTCTCGCACAACAATCGTCTAGATGTATTGAATAAGAATTAGACTAGGTTGGACTTTTGAACTGTTTGACTTGTTTTTTTAGCTAAGCTTTTCTATTTGAACTTTCTAAGACAAAACAAAACCAAATGGACCCGTTTACTTGATGAGTTGATATTGCCACTACTTAAAGTGGGAAAAGTCATTGTTCTCTTGAGTTTATTGACATAATTTCTGGTTTTGGAACATGCAGGAAAAGTGGGCAAAAAATTTGTACCTTACTTGCATTTGCTATGGAAAAACCGTGTCTTGATGATATAGCAAAGGAACGGGCATTAGACAACTGCATGAAATTGAGGAAGCCATATTGGATGTCGATTGATTTGTGGCTTTGCTGTTTTCTATTGTTTCCAGAGAAATGATAGGGTTCTCGTAATTTTAGGTATATTTTAGGTCCTGTGTAAGTTTAGTATTCACTATGTGCTGTTCATTTAGGTCATTACTTACTTACAAGGTCTTCAGGGTGGATGGCATTAACTTGGCCGTATTGATTTCAACAGTCAGTTGGTCACATCTTCTTCATGGGAAAACCTGTTTGTTAAAAACGCAACCGTTTTTTTTTAGCCAATGCTATATATCTGATTCAATGCATTAGGTTTTTTTTTTTTTTTTTTACCAGAAAAATATAGTTGAGCATGTTGTGGTTAAGGTTTGCCTAAAATCGCTGCAGAGCCCTTGAAAGATGAGAAATGTGCGAACTCTTTAATAGTATAACAGGGTAATATTAAGTCTGACTGCATGCTGTGTACCTGATCTAATTTCAATGGAATCATTGGCTATGATTTACCGCTTAAAAAAGCCCACTTTGTCAATTTACTGGATATGATATAATTTCAACTGATCCAACTATCTTTGGCTTTTAATGTCTTTTAGTGTTGTTTTCCATTATCTTTAGAATTTGCAGGATTTGTAGTTTTTTGCATTTTAAGAAACATCCTATTCATAACGGTTCATCAACAGTTCTTCATAAGTCATTGATCAGTTTGTTAAAAATAAAGGTAAGATGTTTATGTTAATTGTTGCTGTGTTAATATATTTTTTACCTTGAAATGGTGAATTGTATTAATAACTGAATCTGCAAATAACATCTTAGAAACATCAAACTTTGTAGACAATCACCATTCTTCTAAAGTTAGCACATTGTAGCAGGCTAAACTTTAGGCAACCATGGAGAAAATATCCTACTTGACTACATTTCCACATGGACAAACACCCTGCCTAATAACACCTATAGCCCATGCAAGTGCTACTAGAGGCTCTTGCCCACAGGCATCATCAAGATAGGAAGCAAAACTCCTGTTCCATTGAGGCTCGAATACACAGAGCTACATTTCCATTACTGGCATCACTCAAATGTATAGAGTTACCCAAGGAGACATTTCCATTATTGACTACATTTCCCAGACCTTTGCTCCCAATAGAAGAAAGAGCTGAATTTTGGCGTCCCTTGGAGTAGATGAGAGTGGTCCACAGAACATAAGCCCCAAGAAGGTATTCGCACCCACTCCCAGCTTTTACTTATAATCCTATTGAAGCCGCAAGATATGCTAACATATATAGGTGAAATGATGAAGTCATGAAACTCTGAATGTAAGTTTCCAATACTGGTAAAAAGATGAAAGGACTAATATTAGTTAATAAATGCTAACGTGTTGCTTACTGTTGTAAATTAATGAAATGGGTTGAAGTAATTAGATGAATTTATGTTGCTAACGCAAGGTGCTTACTGCTTTAAAATGATGAAATGGGTTACTGAAATGATGAAGGTTGGTAAAGAGGTCAAATTAATGGCAAAAGGCTGATAAACGGTGACCCCGACTAGCCCACATGATCTTACATAAGTTGAGTAGATAAAGTTACAATGATAATAATGGTTTAGAGGTTGAAATATATATGTTTGCTAGCATTGTAAAAAGATTACATGGCTATTCTTATGAAAATTGTAAAACTATATTTCCATCTCTTGGTAATTAACCTGGTAACTAACAATTCGATACGCTTCAAGGAAGGCTTATGCAGAGACAAGGCCAGGACTTGAAGGAAGATTTGCTAAGCGAACAACAGATGAGTCCTTAGTCTCACAACATTCTTCATATAGTGTTGTTCCATCTTACTGATTACTACCTCCGTCCCATAATTATAGTCCACTGTTGACTTTTAAAGTCTTTAGTTTTCAACTTTGACCTTAAATATTTTTATTTATGTTATATATTACTTGATGCAAAATATATGAATAGATTGAGTTTTAAATGTATTTTCCATTAGTATAATTTTTATCAAGTGTTATATAACACAAATAAAAATATATAAGGTCAAAGTTGCTATACGGAGACTTAAAAAGTTAACACTGGACTATAATGTTTTTCTATATGCTTTTGATGTGTTTAATGTGTGTATCAAATTAATCTATGTGTATATATATTACTGCAACTCTTAATCTTGACTGTTTAACCACTATTTTGCGTTTGCTGTAATGTAAGATATTTGAGTTGCGCTTATGTTAACTTTATAAGTCAGCCGACGTGTTGGTAATTAAAGGATGCTTCTACTTTATACTCCATATCAAAATAGAATACTGATGTGCGGCTTTTTTGTGTGTGAGATGATGAGTCTCAGCTTTATATGCTTATAGAGTAGAAACCAGGTATATGTATGTCAAAACCGAGTGAGGCCTGATGGTTAAGGTGATGGCGCTAAGTCAATAGGAAACCAGGTATGTGATGTTCATGAAAGCAAGACAATAAATGGATTGTTTGGTACATGATCAATTAATATATTCACCACTGTGAAAAAAAAAAATAATAACAAAAAAAAAAAAAAAAAAAAAAAACGTTTCCTTTGCCTACAATACTATCATATACAAGTGCCCCGCCGCAATGCACGGGTGCCTTCCCACTCGTTTTACTACAATATACCTCACAGGCTCACACGCGTATATACTATATATTAAAGTACTAGCAGAAAAGAAACAGGTAACGATGTTCAGCATGCACACCGTTTTCTCCCCGATCATATACCAATGCAAACGCGAGCACACTACTACGATGACACCGAAGTCCAAAGCCAGCCAGTATATATTTCTCATCCCAAAATGATTTTGAGAGTTTTTGAAGTTTTCAATATGTGTGGGCCGGGCTGGGCTCAAAACAACTTAGCCAAGAGTCCAAGACTACATATGTCAAAAATGGAATGAGACCATTAAATTACAGTTTTAACTTTTAATTTTATAAGAATCAAGCATTACACAACTTAATTTGTATTTTGTAATGCATAAACATTAATCACATTAAATGCCCGCTTGGTTCAAAGTGGGAAAAGGAAAAGGAATGCAAAAGAATGAGTGAGGTGGGTAATCAATACCTTACCCTCCAATTTACTCTATAATGATTGATTACCCACTACCGGGTAATCAATCCCATTACCCACACTAACCAAGCACAAAAACTCTATAATGGTGGGCCCTATTGAATACCTTACCCTTTCCCCACCCCCTTAACCCCCAACCAAGCACCCCCTTAGGGTGCGTTTGGTTCACAGAATGTTTTTGAATTAATTGTAATCTTTGAAATGAATTGTAATTTGAATGAATTGTAATTCAAGTAATTGAAAAGTGTTGTAATTGTAATCTGTTGGAATTGTAATTGATGAAATCTGCCATTCTGTTTGGTTGACTCGCAACGTAATGTAATTCAGAAAATAATAATAATAATAATAATAATAATAATAATAATAATAATAATAATAATAATAATAATAATAATAATAATAAAATATTTATATATTAATAAAATATTAATAATAATAAAATAATAATATTATCATTTATTAAATAATAAATAATTTAATAATATAATTATTTATTAAATAATAAATAATATAATAATATTAAGATTAATAATAATAAAATATTATTAATAATAAAAGTAATATAATAATAATATTAATATTAATATAATAATAATAATATAATTTTATAATAATAATAATAATAATAAATAATATTTTTTAATAATAATAATAAAATATTAATATTATTAATAAAATATTAATAATAATAAAATAATATTATTATTTATTAAATAATAAATAATATAATAATCAAAATAATATTAATAATAATAAAATATTATTAATAATAAAAGTAATATAATAATAATATTAGTATTAATATAATAATAATAATAATAAAAATAATAATAATCTTTTTTTTAATAATAATATTAATAATATTTTATAAATATTGATGCTTTGAATTATAAAATACTGAATTACAACGTAATTCAAAACTTTCCATCGAACTTGCTATGTAATCTGAATTCCCGCCCTTGATGTAATTGGAAAGATTAAATTACAATTACATTGCAAACCAAACAGCATACGTAATGTAATTTGAATTACAATTACATCTATTATGCAAACCAAACACACTTGATTGAGGCAAAAGCAGTCAACCGTGGATGTGGTCAATATAGTCAAACTCCTTATGCTCAATTCTCCGCGGAAGTATAGGGTTTCCCCGGGTCGTTATGTCCCGACGAGGTGTGGATGGTATAAAAACGGGTTTGTGATCGGGTAAATTGAATGGGAAGTAACCAGATAAAGATTTGGATTTGTTTATACTACTGGAATGATTAGGAATGACAGTATTAACAATCACGGGAAACAGAAACGTATAAACGTAAACCAAATTAAAATCAGACACGACTGCGTGCTGAGAAAAATGTGAGTTTTAAGGAAAATAAAACTACATGGGTTGAAAATGAAACTTTTACAAACTTAAAATAAAAAGAAAATTTAAAATGAAAAGAAAAATATTTATTTGATTATTTTAATATTTAAATACTAATTAATTAATTAAAACTATTTTAAATCTAATTTAAATTAAACTAAAAATGATAAAAGTTACAAATTAAACTAAAAACTTGCAAAAATATTTTCTAAACCTTAAAAAGAACTTGAAGAAAGTATAAAAAATAAAAATAGATATTTTTGTCCTTTTGTGGAATTTTTATTAATTAATTACTATTTAAATATTAATTACCTAATTAAACTATTTTAAATTACTAATAATACTAAAATGACTTAGAAAATTATGGAAAAATTTATAAAACTATTTTATAACTTATAGAAGCTAGGAAAAATATAAAAACTAGGGATTACTTTATAAAAACTAATTTTGCTATTTAATACTTAATTATTGATTAATTATAACTAAAACTAATATTAAATCTAAAATTTACCAAATGATAATATAAAAATCTAAGAAAATTACTAAAATTACTTTAACATAAAAGGAATTTAAGAAAAATATAAAAATATAGGTTACTTAATAAAAATCTAAAAATTAAAATTAAAATTTAAATTACATTAAATAGAAACTATCACTTATTTTAAATTTTTCTTTTCTGGATATTTCTTTTACAAAACTATTTTACACCTAAAAACAAACAACTTTTGTAAAAACAACTTTTTTCTAACTCAAAAATAAGCACTGTAGACACAATAAGTCAAGACAGTTGACTTATGTTGACCAAATTAGAAAATAAGCTCAAATGAGCTTAAGTGGGACCCACTATGGGTGATTCTGGTTCAAATGAGTTGTGTGGACATGTTTAAGCAAGATTTGAACAAATAAGCTCACAGGATAAGCAATTAAGCTAAAATTAAGCACTTGGAGTTCTAATTTAGACACAGAAATGGGACAACATTAGGACTGGTCTAGGGGGCCCACAAGGTAGCTTAAGCATAAAAGCTTGGTACAAATGGAAACTTGGCAAGCTTGTGAACTCAAGGAACTAGGGGGGAAGTGTGGGGCCCACTGAGGTAGCTTGTGGCAACCACCAAAGTGGTGGTGGCTGGGGAGAGGTCTACTGCACAGGGCAGTTTGTAGCCCTGCAAGTGTGTTTCAGGTGATGGTGGGGCCCACAGATAATGGAAAAAATAAGAGGGGTGTGGGATCTCAAAGATGAGGTGATGGACTACAAGTCCATACAAGCTCAGGTCTTAAAACACTACACAAAATTCACAATAATTCATCCCATTTTTGACCAATACACTTTTTGACTTGTGAGATATCTACTCTTGTTTGACTTTTATGAATTTTGAATGGATCTTAGTGACTGATAATGTTATACTAAGGTGTAATAAGACTAGATTAAGCTATAAATACAACTTATGAACACACAATGATGATTATGGAAATGAAAATGCACACAGTGAAAAACTTATAAAGTATTGAAAGTCATTTTGACTTTTGTTCAAATAACCACTGGATTCCTTGGTTTAACTGAGTGTATAACTTCAAAAGAGAGGTGTTTAAACCAAAGTTACCAACAAATACGACTCATGTCACAGTGTTCAACATAGATCCAAACACTCCTTTATGTATATGATTTTGTGATTTTTTTGAAGCCAGTGATCAAACTAAACCTTGAAACTAACAACTAAGACCCTACTGAGCTGTAGTTAACATAAATAAGCAAATTCAAACAACATTTAACAGTTAAGAAAGCTTGACACATGTTATGCAATAATGACTAATAAAATACAATAACAAGCAACTATGAGATCTAGCAAGTTAAACCAAATGAAAACACTATAACTAACTCAAATTAACCATTAAAGCATAAAAGCACAGTATAGCAATAATCTAAACAGTAAACTAAGCAAATGCAAATATTGAAAAATGAATTAGAACTTACAATGCAACTCAGTGTGATCCAAACCAACAACCAAGAATACTACTAACCTAACACCTCCCTTGAGGTACTAAAACCATGAAATTCCAAAAGCACCCTTGATCCAAAGCTTGTTCCACCTTCAAGACTGATTTTTTGTATTTTATTCTATTTTAAAGCTATTTTTTTTTATTTTTTGAAGCTAAGACTAATTTTACTGCTTTCAAAACTTATAAAAGCTTGTTTGAGAGTTATGTGAGCTTATAGGACCATTAAACAATAACTTTAACAACATATAGGGGAATTTGAGATTTTGAGCAAAATGGCATAAACTGAATTTTTAAACATAAACTGAAATTGAGCTTCAATAAAGATGGAATTACATTGATAGAACTGAGTACAAGCCTTTTAAACTAATTTTAACAACTTGAAACTTAAATTACATTAATTCGACCTCTTAAACTAAAACTACAACTACTGACTAACTAACTCCTATCTCTACTGCTTCTTTCTTCTTTTATGCTCTCCAATTGTGTCTTGTGGGTCCCATAGGAGCTTTCCCATCACCATTGAATCACTAGGAATCATCCTAGCCGTATGTTGAATTTGGCGGGAAAAAGAGTTAAACCAATTGGGTGTCTTATATCTTTGCAATAGGGGGGTGATATGATTGGTGAGAAGAGGTGTGTGGGGATGTGGAATGGCTAGTTGGGAGAGTGGCAGGGGATAAGGGTGGTTTTGGTGGGTGGTATTGCAGGGGATAAGGGTGGTTTTGAGGGAAGGAGATGGTTTGGAGTGGGTTTGACCGTTTGACTATTTTTAAATATCAAACGGGGGTGTTTGTTTGGGCTTGTGTGTTGGGCCAGATAGTGGGTGGGCTTGGTTTGTAATTTGGATTGGATTTTGTTATTTTGGGTTATAAAATAAAGGGTGATCCGTTTGGTTTGTATTGTAAAAATCACAAGGACCAAAAATTGTAACTTCTGAAAGTTGGGGGACCTGTAATGTAATTTTACCAAAGTAATTATAAGGATCAATATTGCCAAGTATGAATAACCCAAGGACCTTTGATGATATTTAACATGTTTTGAATAACCAGGGACTAGTTTTGACAACTTTTGAAACTTGAGGAACTGAAACTGCCAATTATGCAAACTTTGTACGTTTTTCATCTGTTTTTGATTATTTTGCATTTGAAACATATAAAA
>JARVZY010011323.1:0-189671 GCA_030686995.1 Artemisia argyi | reverse complement strand
AAATAAAAAAAAATAAAATAAAAATGAAATGTCATGTGTAATTGTAAAATCTAATGGGCTTATAAACATTTATGGAAATAAGTTTTAGAAAATAAATTTTGGGTCTTATCAAGTTGATCTGATAACCTGATTGCAAAAATAATTCAACTCTAATCCGATCCAATAACTATCGGGTTATCGGGTTCGGGTTATGTCAACCCGACCCTATCTACACCCCTGCACATTGTTATGCTATAAGGTGAATATCTTTTCGTTTAAATGGTTACGTAATACAATAGTCATACTTAAGCTCGTGTTTCACGTGAGTGCTAAAAGTGTTTAATTTGTTTTTACTAACATTTGTTATTCCAATATACGCATTTCAAATGTTTTGAAAAAAAAAAAGAAAAAAAAAAAAAAAAAAAAAAAGTTGTAAATTACCTATTACCATCAGCTAGTTTGAGAACTACACATTCTATAACATTGTTTGTTCACCAAGTAGTTGACGGTAAATAGGTAAATTACAACTTTTTTGAGGGTAAAAAAGTTTAAATGTGCATATTGGAACGGAATTTTAAAGTTCGTACGATAAACAAAACATATTTCGTGTACTCAGGTGAGATATGAGCGTAAGTTTATAGAACATTTAGTAAAAACTAAATGGCAATCATCTCTCTTGTTTATCTTGCTTATGAAAATTTGCTTTTTCTTAATCAGGACAAATTGAATATTTATGGACATTGCCACCCCTTTATTTTTTATTTTTTATTTTTAACAACTATATAATACACAAACTAAAATACATAGGATCAAATAAAGAAAATACCTATGGCATAATTTATGATTTACAGTCCGTTTGGCTTGTAAGTGGGTTTAAAATTTGAATTTGAATTTAATGTACATAAAAGAAATTAAAATTTGAAATAATTTTATAATTTAAATATAAATTAAAAATTACTTTTGTTAACGTAGATAAAAAAGTTATGATTATGATGAGAAGATATACAAACACGAAAGTCATATGGGCCCACTAGGCACTAACACCACCAAAACCAAGCCACTCACCCAAGATTTGTTAGAGTAGCTTTTTCTATTACGCAACCCAACAATAAATCCAGAAGCACTAACCAAACATTGTTTTCAACTTATCATTTTCAACAAAATCCCAAAACCCACGAACCAAACGGGCTTTTAATAGATAAACAAAAGAATCAATCATAACAATATATAAAATCGAAAAGAGCACAATATGTGATTAGAAGGTGGAACTTAAGTGAAAGATTATAATTACGATGCATGATCAAGAATTAGGGTCACTATTTGATTAAAAATTGCTTTAGAAAACACAAACAAGTTTGTCTAAAAGCATTGGGTGTCATGACATGACAATAAAAAACATGAAAATAGTCAAGACGCTTTGTCATAAGCGCCTTTTTTTTTTTTTTTCCTCACACCAAGGCTCACTTTTTGATACCACGTCAACTTGTGTGACATAACATCGCCCATTTGTTCACACAACCAAAAACATGTTTCTCCAAAACAGGCCATAACACTGCCATTTGGTCCTAACTTTTTATTTATTTTACACTTTTTTTAAACAAACAAATAATTTTTCATTTATTAAATTTAAATACAAAATTTTAATTTTTTTATTATTTAAAATATAATACAAATATAATCATTTGATATTTGTCATCAAAGAAGGAATATACCTGTTAAATTATATTACTATGGACTATACTTAAAAATATCCATTAACAAAATTTTGAAAATAAGAAAAGAAGAAAGGAAAAAAGGAGTGTGGTCGTCAACCTTACGACACACACTACACACAGATCAATAAAACACGCTTCACACACACAAAACACAAACATAACACAAATACAACTTTAATCCATAAATTTTAAGCAAAAAAAGAAAAAGAAAAAAAAAAACAAATTTTGTATTATAACGCCTGCTAAGAAATTAGAGTATGTCATGGCGCCGCCCTCTTGGCACACTTGGCACAGCTACCAGTGTCATGGTGCCCATAGTGGCTTGGCGCCCCCTTAACAAATTTTGAATTATGACGTTGAATGTTAATTTTATTGCCTTAGCTTATCATAAAATAATTATTCCCTTTCAGATTTATTTAAGAAAATCTAAAAGGTAGATGTAACAATTAACATCTTATTAGTTGAGAGTAATTTTCATAACCGATGACAAACACTTTATTATGGCTAGAAAAACTGTTTAAATTGATATCCTAATACTCTAATAGGTATTTATTTTTCGTTTTCTTTATTAATGGCTTGAATTGATCATCTGAATTTTGTAATAAATAGATATTAATTTTTTTAGTAAAGAGAATTAATGAGATCCGTCCTACGTTGTTGTGGAGCTAAAAAATGTAATTTTTCAAAAATAAATTAGTATTGAAAATATAAAGTTCAATATCAAATATCAATGCCTAAAAGATAGAAGAGAAAAAGCTAATAATTGATCCAAGCCGTGTATATAGAAATTTTATTTAGATTATTTTCTTTTTCTCAACTTACGGGGTCCATGGAAACCTTAAGGGGGTTGGCAATGCACCCCTCACCCCATCACCCTTCACTCACAAACTACCAATCCCTTTATGCCACATCACTCTCCCACTTTTCCCTTCACTCACTCATTTTTTGTTGGCGGCACACCCCTCACCCTTCACTCACTTAAAACATCCCAACGTTCCACACATTAAATGAATAACGGTCGAAAAATGCTCGGTAAGCTTCACCGAGAATGGTGTTCACCGTGCGGTAGGAGGGGGAGGGCGGCGGTGTTCCCGTGCGGTGGGGATGCCGCACCGTGCCTCCCCGTACCCATTGCCAACCCCCTAAGTATGTTAGTTCTAAAATCGTTTAAATACTTAATACTTATTAAAATAAACAATTAACTAACAGGAATATGATAGTAACTATTGAAGAAAAGGTCGGAATTCTATTGACGACATCCCATAAAGGTCATCTCATGAGGTTATCTCATAGAGGAGACAAGAATGACATGTGAGTCCGTATCCTTGGCTCTTGGTACAAAGGAATCTCCGTACGAGGTATGATGTAATAACAAGATGTTCGCCGTGTTACGTATGCGCCTATCCAGTAACTACAGGTGTGTGTAGTGTAGGTACAATAACAGTTATAGATGTCATTGCCTAGACTGGGATTACCCATGCAACAACTGGCTAAGGTTTTCGCTACGCTGGGCCTTACTTGGGCCTTTTCATAGCATCTAATTTATTTCTTCATGGGCTTGCTTTTGGACCAAAAGGCCACAATCATCACTAAAAGTGACAAACCACACAATGAATTGGAATTCTCCGCCTACGTATACCCATTCCACCCTCTTATTAAAGTTATAGCTTATTAAATTACTATATATATTAATTACCATTTAAAACGGTGTCGTGTAGTATATGTCATCTACAGTGTGACTAAAACTTTGGCCTGTTGGGCCCTCTAATTATCCTATGGGCTGCACTATAAACTTGATAGTTGATACGTATAAAGTTTTAGTTGGGCTTAAAAAGAACTCGATTAATAATGGTAAGATGGTTAAAAATTTTAACTTTTAGTAGTTTAACGTTACTACTCCATTCGTCCCAAAATATAAGTCCATTTTGACATTTTCAAAGTATTTCTATTCTAACTTTGACCTTAATTATTTTTTGTCGTGTTATATAATACATGATGCAAAATATATAAATGAACTTGTGTTTTAAATGTATTTGCATTGGTATACTTTTCATCAAGAATTATATAACATGAAAAAAAAAATAATTAAGGTCAAAGTTGAAAAAAATAGACTTTGAAAAATCAGAAATGGACTTATATTTTGGGACGGAGGTAGTATTAATATATATATTAATTTGACTCACTTACGACACCGTTTCGATGCCATGTTTTAATTCTGTTTTCGTGGCCCAAGTTACTCCACTGGTGGGCTTGCTACTTTTTTTTTGGCCTGTTAGATGTTAGGATCCAATGTCATGTTTGACACAATGAATACTTAAAATAAAATACAAACTAAACTAAATACCAAACAAATTTTAAAAAATTAATGCTAACTACATCGGCCCGTCGCAACGCGGCGGACCGGGGCCCTACTCGTTTATAGCGATTATGATCCATTGTAACACATCAAAGTTCAAACAACAAATGTAATACTTTTCTGTAGTGTGTTAGATTAGAAATGCGGGACCCTCTACTCATTAAGGAAAAACAATTGTGACAAAACCCGAAATCCCGTGTTTCTTTCATCATGAAGGCTGCCGCTTCTCTAATCAACACATTTTTCATGATTAAAGCAACTACACTTAAACAACCTTATTAGTAGTACTTTTTTAGGTGGGTGCTAAAGCAATCAAATCCTCCAAAAAAACAAAAACTAAAACTAAAACTTTTATATGCATGTTCTAATTATAGTTTAGCCAGATTTACCTTTATAAACAGTAACATAAATTTAACTACAACTTTATATCGAATTAAAAGTATATATACTAGCACACAGTTTCACATGTTCAATTCACAAGTGCACGCTTGTTTAAATATTAAATAAATAAATTCAGACCTGTTCATTTCCTTTTTGCTTGCTGCAACTTGTATTCTTCCCTTGTGCAAGTAAATAACCTCATAAGTAAGTGTTCTAACTCCATATAATGTTAAAATGTAGTTATTTGTAATATGCAAGTGTTTGATGAACGTACTCTGTGTGTATACATAGTGTCCACAAGTGTATGCAGCAGTTTGAAGTCAAAGTGTGGGCTAGGAAACATAAAAGAGGAAGGTGCCGAGAATTGGCTTCCGGCAGCATGTCCGCTGCCAGAAACCCCGACAGAGTCTATGGAGTTCCTTGGGAGGTCATGGAGCGTTTCTTCTGTTCAAGTATCGAAAGCTCTTGCTCACACTTATGCTGTTGTTGGACCTGATCAGCATCTTCAAAACCAACCAAATTTAGCTGCTGATCATCTTGAGACCTCTACAATCTCAGTAAGATCCCTTTCTCCTCGTATTTTTCCAAACGCATGCGTTAATCAGAAGGGAATATTTTAAAATGTTCCAAAAAAATAGCATAAATGAGCACGAGTAAATATCTTCAAATACTTATTTCTAACACATACAACTCTCAAAATCTGTTTATACATTGAACCATGTTGCTATCGAAATTAGATATTTCCTTTAATCATATGTCACATACCAAGTATTTATGAAGAATTTATTTCTTTTGGACAATCAAAACTAAAGTAACAAAGAAACAACTGCCTTCGCTTTAATTTGAGTCGTATTATTAATTGCAGCAACCGCAACCATTAGCAAAAGAAGATAGCCCTCCAGTTTCTCCTAGAAAAAGTGATGAAATGAAGGTAAGCACTACTCATTGTTCTAGGTATTACCTATGTTTGAATTGCTTGGTTGGAATTCATGTGTTATAAACATGATCAGAAGTCCATTTAGCTGAAAATAACTCATGTTTGAATTCCTTGCTTCTTAGAAAAAATAAATATTTCAGAGAATATGGGGGAGGCAAAAAGGTCATCAGTGAATGACATTTGGTAAAAAAAAATTTGAGGGATATTTCTGAGTCACATGAAAAGGCCATTTCTTTAAGGCAAACTAAAAACTCATACATACATTAAGCTACACTTTAATATCAAGTAAGACTTTGAACCATGAACCCCTTTGGGAAGAACGCATAAATTTACACCTTCGCGTGGGTAGGTTAAAATCTGTTTGGTGAAAAAGGCAGATCATTTGTAGAGCAATACTATAAAAGTAAAATACTGATACTCATCATGGATCAACATCAACCCAATTCAACAAAAAAGAATCATCATCTACAAGACAAACCTTTTTTTATGAATGCAACAGAAATATTATAAAATGCTTATTGATGGAGCTGTAAGTCACCTTTCTTGAAATGAAATTCACCATTTTACAAGATGGGCTAGTCATTCAGGATCAATAAGAGGTCAACCAGTCGAAACAAGCCATATCACAAACGCTTTTAGTTCATCTCTAACTTCTTGTTAATAAATAGTTAGTGCTTCACTAATTATTGTTAATAAACTGTTTGAACCGTTAGATCTGTTTACAGGTTCCGTACTTAAGCTAATTCTTTTATATTTGACGAGTTTTAAATAAAATAAGAACTGAAATGACTCATTCTTAAATAAATTGTAAGGGATAACCATTATTAGTGGGGTCTTAGAATTGGAACATCAGCATTAAATGAACTCAATGCAAGTATACAGTCAACTATACTCATCTCAAGCAGTATGCTGATAAACTGAAACATAATCTCAAAGGGTTAGCACAGGAACAACTTTCAGTAGCCTGAAGAATGAGAAAATAGTACATAAAAGCAAAATGTATCTTGAGCATATTTTTGTATTTCGAGCACTATTCAGCTACAGTTTATCTGTTGCAGGAATTGTATCTAATTCATCAAGCACTGAACCAAGATTTTCTTTCTAACCATCAATTACTCAAAAATGGGGTATGTAAACAGGCGACACTTACTGACCTTCGTTATACTGACAACCATTTTGAGTATGCGTACTAATAATAGCTTATGAATCAATATTCTAACCAGCTTTACAGGAACCTTATGAGAGGACGGACAATGGGTAGATGGATAAAAGACCAGAAAGAAAGGAGGAAGCATGAGCTTAGGACACACAACGCTCATTTGCATGCAGCGGTATCTGTTGCAGGGGTTGCTGCTGCTGTGGCTGCTCTTACTGCTTCATCGGCAACATTAAGCAATAATCCCACTAAGGAACAAACAGCACATACAAAAGCAGCAAATGCAATAGCATCGGCAGCAGCCCTAGTAGCATCACACTGCATAGAGATTGCAGAGGATATGGGAGCTGAGCATGAGCAGATATTATCAGCTGTAAATTCTGCAACTACTGCAAGGACTAATGGTGACATAATGACCCTAACCGCAGGAGCAGCCACTGGTATATCTTTTTAAAAAATCAGAGACAATCTTTGTGTTATTATAACGAAGTACAGTTAATTGTCTCCTATATGACAATTACTCACTAATATCTTTATTACTAAGTCTTTCTGTCATAAAAAATAGACCTCAAAAGAAGAATCATAATCTAAGATCTATAGTTGGAAAAAAACTTGGATTATAATTTTCTCGGATGTTCCCAAATATCCACGCTTGGTTAATTCCTACCCCTGAATGAATTTTGACCACCATCCTGCAGAACTTGAAGCCCATCTTTTCATTATTATATATTTATTCACAGTACATACTCAGATAACTAACACTTGAGGGTGACTGTACATTACAACAAAAATGCACAGCATTGAGAGGAGCGGCTACATTACGAGCACGACTACAAAAGGGCACTACAGCAATGGCATTGGGTGAACAACAGGGTGAAGAAGGGAAAGAAGTAAGCGTATTGGAAGCATTGAACTTTGTTTCTAAAGGGAGAGAACTTCTAAAGCTTACAAGGAAAGGTAATTCCACTTAAATAATGTAAAACAGGCATGCACAGATGAATTATTGTAACAGTATTGAATTATTCAGAGTGATTGTTCATACAGGAGATCTTCACTGGAAGCAAGTTTCTTTCAAGGTCAATGCAAAATTGCAGGTAATTTAAAATAAAATTTCCACATAGAGTAAAAAAGAATTTTAAAAGCTTGCACCTGTCAAAAACATTAGAACTAGCTAGCAATTGTGGTTCTTATAAAATATTTGATCTCTAGAAAGTTCAACCTCTTTTTACAATTCAATTGCTATCACAGAGGGTTTCCTTTTTACAAGTTGCATGTTTGTTTTACCAACTGCTAATTATAGATGAGCAACAGGTAGTAGCAAAACTGAAAAGCAAGCACATGGCAGGAACATTCACAAAGAAAAAGAAGTGTAAGAATATATATTGTCATAGGATTTAGTGTACCTTTCTTGTTCATATAAAAAGTAGCATATATTGATACTCCTACAGGTGTAGTCACTGGAGTGTATGTTGATGTCCCAGCATGGCCTGGAAGAGAGGTAGATGATAGCATTGAGCAGAGGCAATATTTCGGGATAGAAACCTCCGAAAGAATAATACAGTTTGAATGCAGTACTAAAGATGAAAAACACAAGTGGATAGAGGGCCTGCAGCATTTGTTAAACTGCCGGGTTAATATGGCACGGTTCACATCTTAGAAATCCAATTAAAGAAGAAAAATGAAGAGAGAAATTACATTGTTGGGATTGTAGCGTGTGGATTTTATCTATCTAGAGCGAGTGAGTGATTGTGTTTACAAATCAGAGTGGCACGCTTTATTCAGTTTAAGGAATAGCTGTTTAAGCACGGCATTGATTTTTGAATATTAACTTTGTAAATGGATTTGTGAATGCTTGATGACTGCCGAGCGTCTACTACATCAGTGAGGTTTCATGTTATCAATAAATACCTGAAACATGGGATACAGTTAACTAATAAAAACTGCTGCAAATATTCAAACTTTAAATTTATTTAGCATAATATCCCTGCATTTAAACTACTAATAATCGATAAAAGCAGCACAAGTTCATATTGATTTACGCCAAAATAGGTATGGGTGACAAAAATATAAAACAACACTACACAAAATGTTGCTATTGTAATAAACACCTAAACTAAACCAATTTTGGCATTGCGAGTCTATACTGTGAAGGTGTACTACAAAATCGTAAAACAAAAAAGTAAGGGTAATTAAAAGAGTGAATCGTTTGGATGATACACTGTTATTAGCAGCATTATCACTCATTGGTATGCCTAAAGACCGACACTTGCATCGTACTCGATACAATAGGCCACCCAAATTCACAAAAACAATACCCAATCATGTGGAGCGGGCAGACACTCTACCCCTACCCCTAAGGGTAGAGAGACCTCTGGAAAAAGTGTGAGATAAACTGACCAAATTTGTTGATCACAAATACGTCTCACCGACATAATCACTTACCTTTAAGTAAATAATATTTAAAAAGAAATGCAAAGGTATACACATTTAAAGCCTGTTACAATAGAAATCTGAAGGCCTTAAGTTTTTCAAATTCTAAGGCTACAACTAACTCGCAAATTTCAAAAGTTTATTTTATTTTTATTTTTTTCCTACTAGCGAACTAGTTGTCTGTTGTTGCGTATGTAGGCACCAAAGATGCAGGCTGAGACACAGAAGCATAGTCATAAGTACCATATCCATCACCACGTGTAGCAGTAGCATCTATATCCTGAGAAGGGTAGGCATACTGAAGCCTGTGGTTGCCAGAAGTCTGAGAGCTGGGGTATCTGTAGTCAACCCCATATGAACTATATGGGGCAGATAATGTACTGGTAGATTGCTGATGTGCTGTTTCAGCGAGGAGTTTTTTTCGAGCTAATGCTAACCTTACAGCTTTAGGCGGTCGAGATGAGCCACTACCACCCCTTTCGCTGCGGGACCGCTTGTTTAAGGGGGTGCTTGTGGATGTTGTTGTAACAGACCTTTTCCTAGATTTAATCTTATCCAGCTCACTGAGACGCGTCTGCAAGTCGGCAGTGGTGAATTGGGATTCAAGTTTGTTGTCTTCTATGCATTTTATGACTGTTCTAATGACACTCATTTCATTGCTGACATCGTCCTGAAACATATGCAATTCGGAATTAGAATTCTATATTTGTCTTATGATTGGTTTATTCAAAAGAAGCAAGTTGACTTTTAAGAGTCAAACCTCGCACTTTTGAGTTTAAGTATGATTGCAATCTTTTTACAGGTTCCTAACCATCTTTATACTTGTAGTGGCAGCAACCGCAAATTAAAGAAAATAGAAGCTGTGAACTATACCTTTGTTTCTAATCTGGTTAAAGGACTTCAAATTTGTTACTAGACCCATTATATTTTACAACCAATCAACTTCTGTATGAAAACAAACGTAACTTCTGAAAAGCATTATAATACCATTTATGTTCGTCACCATGTTACAAGGTGTTTAATCGAAAATTCGACATTAGTCATACAATAAAATAAAAAGTAAAAAATTCGACTAAGAGTATATTGCTATTTATTTCAATTACCCATATAAAAGGTAACCCAATTTACTGTGGGAAGATGTATGCTCAACAATGAGAAAATCCATCTGGCCTAGGAAACAGGGTGTTAAGAATATACATACCAACGAGGAGGAAACCTTGCAAGTGTTTTCTCCATATTTCTTAAGACTGGATTCAAGTAGAGGAACTGGGGGAAACTGCTCAGTCAGTCCAGCCTCGTGAGCAAAATATACGGCCTCAATCTCCTTGCCCTTCTTTACCAACTCATCAATTATATCTGCAAAAAGAAGACACAAAACAAGTGTGAATCATAAACTCGTCCCATTGTTTTATTAATTTACCCTTAGCAATCTGTAAATAATAACAAGTTGAAAACTTTTGAACCAAACAACAATGATATCACGGGGTGCATGCCCCTCGTATTGGCAAGACCATATTTGTAATCGAAATTTTGAGAGAACTTAGAAAATGTTGTTCATGGCATCTAGCAAGAAGCTTCTCATAGATCTTAATGGTTGTGCTTCTCATATTTTGATATAAAAGGTAGTTTAAAAACTGATATTGAGTTGATTTACCAGGTTCTACCCCGCACTAGACTGTGTTCTGGTTATTTTCCATGGAAACTATGATATCCAGAGTTGGTATCGGAGTTCGGATTGCTCCTAATAGCCACAACTCGACTGAGAATGCAAAAAGGGTGAAGACTTTGTGTCGTTGTCAGTCTGATCATAATGAAGCAAATATTCACAATCAGCTACAAGGGGATCTTTTTCTTTCTTTCTTTCTTTCTTTTTTTTTTTTTTTTTTTTTTTTTTTTTTAATTTATTTATTTATTTTTTTATTATTTTATTTATTTATTTCTAATTCAGTAGTTTTACTTTTCAGGTTAACTTTATAAACTGCTTGCCATTATTGTTGTAGTCATTTTATCAATTTTGTACTTCTATTAATGGTCTATGAATCACATACCGTATGGTGGGAATAATTTTGGGTTATACTTATTTATTCGACAAAAGGATGATCACGATATAATCTATATGTTAGTGAATAGTAAAAGATGAAGATGAATAATCCGACCAGACATATCAAATTCACTAAAATCTTCATAATTTTGATATTTTCAAATTGATATTACCTTGCTTTTAGTTGTATATTCAAATATTTTCCGTAACAAAGAGCATGTTTAACACTAGTGAATAGCTTTTGATATCGAAACGACCCAATTGATGTTAGCAACACTACATAGATAACCAACTACAAGTAACGTGTCATATCCACAAATCTAAAGTTGACAATAATGTAAATACTAACCTCCCATTTTGTCTCCGAAACCTAACGCCAGTGCAAACTTAGCCATATCCCTCCCACCCGCAAATTCCTTAACCATATTCATCAAAAACTCATCATCAAACTTATCCTTCAACCCAAAAGCAATCACAATTTGCAAAAACATGGTAGCTTCTCCCGAACCCGTCCCGTCACTAGCACCCAACAAAACCCCTTTCCAAATCTCCAAAACCTTAAACGCCCGTTCCTTCAAACTCCGCGCAACTCCATGACTCGGCAACGCCAATGCGGTATGTGTCAACAACCCATAAGCCCAACGCCTATCCGTCATCCCTTTAACTTTCACCACGCTCATTTTCAACCCAACAAACTCCTCAACAGCATCCAAAACAAACGTTAACAAATCGACACAGTCCAATGCAGCCTTAGCCAAATCCTCCCTGGCCAAAAAAGACTCTCTGCGCTTTTCCAACAGAAACTTAATCAACCCATGTGAATCCATTCTCCTAAAAAACATTTTCAAAGCTGTGGTGGTCGTTTTCTCATCATCACAAGATTGCTCAAAGCTTTGAACAGAGGCTGCTAAACTAGCTTCTCTTTCCGGGATGGTTTTCGCTCGAATATCGAGTGTTTCGAGTGTTTCTTGTCGGGTTTTTTTGAAACCAGCGATCTGGGTATCCAAAATTTGTGATTTTTTGAAAAGGGTTTGGTCTAAAGATATGAAAGTGTTGATTAGTTTGGTGTGGGTGTCTGTGATGGTGCTCAGGATGGTTTTGTGGGTTTCTAATTCTTTGAAGAAATTGTTGAGCCTGTCTGGGTATTCAATTGCCATGATTGATTCTCTGCAATTAACAAATGATATGAAAGTCCTTCGTTTTTAACTTATGTTGGTTTGATCCGTTTGATGATGTTTTAAGCGTTGTTAGTATGACGACCAATGGTGTTATTTTTTTCTTAAGGACTCTCAATGCAATATAAAACTACAAAAGATTGTATGTAATTTACTATTTATTTTAACTTGTAGTAGTAAGGTTACCAATGTTTTAAAAACGAGGTCTTGAATCGCCCCGATCGAGCTATCGGGTTATTGATTCAACCGTCAGGTCAATTCAGTTTTTTATTTAATACCAAATATACATAAAGCCTAAAAAGTTCTTCACATTATAGGTTTACAAAACATATATTATACAATACAATAGCACATACAATTCTACGACGCTATAAGATTTAAACTTAAAAACAACATCATCCATCATCACGTTCAATCAAAATCATATACATTTTCAAATAAAGATGTCGAAGTTAATGCGTATTAATAGTTGGTGATTGTAGAATACTTGATATCATAACACAAGGTTGAATTAGAGAGTTAGCCGAATTTCTAGAGAGAGAAAGAGAGTGTGGGATATTCTAGTGAGAGAAAATGTAGTCTATTAGATTTAAAATGTGAACATCCAACCCTTTCCCCTGTGTGGGAAAGGGTATTTATAGTTACACATAAAACGCCTCACATGGACTGTGGAGTGAGCTGACCGTGGGTAAAGACCCGACCCAACTCCACAAATACTACGATGACTAAACTAATATTACGATAACTAAACTATATTAATAAGCCTAGAAGATACTCGGGGTGACCGAGTCTTTCATATAAATATTTATATTCTTAACAGTTGGCATATTTGTGTTTATGCAAAATTACATTTCATTTTATAGTGATGTCTTTCTTTAATTTATGTTACTCTCCTTAATTTGGACCTTATGTTTATTTGGATATGAAATAGTTTGCATTGCTATTACTTATTGATGACGTATAGTACGGATAGCAGGCCTACTGGGCATGGACTATCTCATACGATCTGGGCTCTGGCCCTACAAGCAAACTGGGCTCCGGCCTCAAAAGCGAATCGGGCTCCGGCCCTACAAACAAAACGGGCTACGGCTCAACGAGCAAACTGGGCCCAGCAAGCCAATAAAGCCAGACATGACTAAAGCTCATGCCACGAGCATGGCACGATCCAGACAAACAAAGGATGCATACGAGCGGCACTTCCGAAGTACGCTCACGGACCTGCCCCCCGTCCGGAAAACCATCCACGTCCGCAATAATCGATTAAACTGCGGATCCTTGCTCGACATTGGTCCCACCTCGGCCACTACAACAATGTGCGAAATATCAGGAAACCCTAATATTTCCATTACCTATAAAAGGAAACTTCAACTCACACTCTCGAGGTATGACTTTCTCACTCATCCCAAAACTCAAATATTTCTTTGACAACATGAGTACTTACTCTCACACCGGAGCTTAATCGTGGGGTCCGTCCCCACGGTAAGGCTAACGGTTTGTCTTTATTTGTGCAGGGAATATCACTCTTTACTTGGATTAGTGCACGAACTCTACAGCGGACGGCTCACCAAGGACGGCGCGCTCCTGACTAAGCCCAATTCTAACCCAGTCACATTTTTTGCACTAATAAGTTGGCGCCATTCATGGGACCAGTGCATAACTACGTTCTTGGAAAATACTCACCATGAGCAAACGATATAACGGCGATATTTCCGTAATGTTGTTCACCCACCAGAGGTGGATAAGGAAAGTCGAAACACAAAAAGATCAACCCAAGCTGACATTCAACGCGGCTCCCGGGGGCCCGATGGCGACCATGTTTTTCAGTTGCTCACAGGCTTGAATGAGAAAGCTCATCAAAAGAAAGTTCTCCGAATCAAAACCATGGGCAAGCGGGTACGCTCGAACTCTACAACAAATCAACAACGCTTTGGAGCAAACACATCTTACCTAGATGAAAGCTCAAAACAACTAAAAGGAAGGCAACAGCCTAACGACAGGTTAAGAGATTCTAGCAGCAAATCAAATGCACCAGAGAGAAGAAAATCAGGACACGTGGCGATAAAAAGAAAACCTGCATGTCTACACTGGCACGACATGACGAAACCAACGTGTCGTGGCACAAAGAAAAAAACTGCGCGAGGCAGCCGTAGCCCGCAGCCTAAAGGAATTAAACCTAAATATGAGAACGGTGGCGAGACTCCCATCGAAAGCGGAAGCAATATCTGGAATACGGAAAAATTGGTCCGATCAACTCGGCGCAAGGCTATTGGGAAAATTATGTACGCTAGACCGTCCCGGATGGCCCAGAAGAACCTCAGGCCCGGTAAGCCACCTCGGCGCCGATCAAGGAATTGTGCGAAAGCGATATTCGGACGCAATCATCCTAAACCAAAATATTAAAACCTACATTCTGAAGGCCAACCAAAAGCTAGGTCCAGCGACATCCCGAATTGTGAATTCTGATCAATACCTATATGGACCTCCGGCGGAGAGACAACGGAAAGAAAAGGCACAGAGCTTTACGGCCACGAATAAAAAGAAGACGGGTCCGACAGGAGACAAGTGTCACACAAAACAAAACAAGCAACGGGATAAGAACAATACCCGAACCAACCCCATAAATTTCCAAACGGCGCGTAAAACGAAGAATATTGTTGGTCTGATACTAAACGCCGACAAAGGCTGAATAAGCCAGCCTCCAACATAAGGCGGAACTCGCATTACAATACAAACATTGAAAGCGGGGGAGCCACAATGTTAACGCCTCAAAAAAACAAAATCGCCTCACCCCGCTGACCACCTTTGGGGCTGGGCAACCTCAATGCCGAAAAACGAACCAAATAAAAGAAAAAGGGCTGAAGAGTAGCAGAGGTCGGACAAAAGCCCGGAAAATGGATCCAAATTCCCCTGGAGGAATGACGTGCGGACTACCCGGACACAGATCCGGAGGAGAAAGTGTACCTTCCCAAGGAATTGAAAGGATAGAAAGAGTACATGATGAGATCAAATAAGTTGTAAGACCCGGAAATTTTGAACTTCTAAAATACCCAAAATACCCCTCAATTTTAAACTTTTGAGAATACGAATTTTAATTATAACCTAAGACGTATAACTATGTGAGACATTACATTACGATTATAACCTAAATATTTGAAACCCTAATACTTGAATAATACATAATGTATATACTACGTCATAAATAACTTAGATAACCATAAAATTTATTCAATTGGTACAAGAAAATACCCTCACACGTTTGTATGATTGCATGGGCCGAATTTCCTTTTTGGGCTCATTGAAAATTTCTAATTAAATGTCTACATTCATGAGAAGATTTTTACTTTGATTTGGTCTCCTTAACTCCTCCCCTAATCTCGGCTATTACCTTTTTACTTCTCCCAAATTCCTTTTTATCAGCCGAGACATTTCTCCCCCATATCATTTTGATAACCGAATTTCTATGCTTATCCTTTTTGTGTGTCGTTTGAACCATTGTGATAAGAATACACCAAATAACATTCTTAATATAAAAGATACATGTTGTGTTGCCTTTTATTCCATATCAAATAACACGGCATTCCAAATCTTCAATACACGCTTTGCCTATTTTCTTTGGCCGTATATTTTTATATTGTGTGCTCACTTTTACACCAAAAAAAAAAAAAAAAAAAAAAAAAAACACACACACACGCATAATCAATCCATTGCTGCAAGAAAGGAAGAAGGAACGAAGCATGTTGGGGGATTCGTCTGCTGTTGGTTTCGAGTTCCGTTTTCATTCTCGTCGATCAGCCTTGAGGATCGATCATGTGTCTCGCTGTACCTTCATGTTCGTATCCTTGTTTCGGGTTCGACTTTGAATGTAGCTTATACTCGTTTTGGCTTGGAGGTAATTATACGTGAACAATATTTATATCACAACCTAGAATTTATAATGCGTATGACAATTAAGCAGCTTTTGGTTTCAACCTATTATGATGAAACTTTAACCTATAACTTGGATACTGATCATATGCTACTCCTAATTATTAGAAATGTTAATAGGTGGGTCATGAGATTTAATATATTAAGAATCACCATTTTTTTTGTTACGTCAAATTCATGTTGCATGAGCCACATGCTAGGTCCTTATTCTTATAATTGCTAATATTAAAGAGAATTAAACCTATGAATGATAATATATTAGCATGGACTTAATTACAACTTGTAATTACGTTACCAAATGAACGTGGATGTGCTTAAATTATCATAAACTATAATGTGTTTTTATAATGAGAAACTCATACCAGGATCTAAAATAAGAAATAAAGCATTCGGAATCGATTTCGGCAATATTCTTGTTTAAATGTCATACGAGAAGAAGAAGAGATTAGCATGCATGTTAAATATAATACTTTTAGCCTAAATTTTATATTTAACCTTAAACTTTGCTATATTGACACTTTAGATCCTAAACTTATGATAATTACAATTTAAACCCTATACTATTATAATTGACATAAATAAACCGTAATCTATAATATTTGACATTTCAAATACTTTAACTTATTAAATGGTAACTTTCTAAAAGTGGAAACTTACTAATTATGGAAATCTGCTAAAAGTGGAAAGCCACCTTAAAGGGAAAGTTACTAAAACTGGAAAGCCGACTAAAATGAGAATCTGAATTTGATAAGTTATTAATAACAAGCCGACCATTAATTCGTGTAGATTCGCTGAAGAAGGAGTTTTGCTTTCGACCTTTATGTTTCTGTCATGTGTGCACTTGCGGTTTAAGGTACGGATACTCTGCCTTTTCAGTAAAGGCTCCTATATTCTTCTTATGACTTTGAGCTATGGTTCAGTTAAGATTCCCCAAGCCATTGCTATGCTCCCTTCTGTTGTGAACCTCCTCTGATTCCTGTTAAGCTTTGATATGTTAGCTTCTGATCTGATTTCGTTGCTATGACTTCTGACCTTTGTATACCCGATATCTCTGGTTCATCTTTTATGATAATTTGATATGAAAACCTTTTGAAAATATAACTTGATGTCATGGAAGGAAACTGCTTTGAAATAACACTCTATGATTTTGATACGAAACCATTTTAAGATGAAGGATTAATTGGCTTTTATGAAGAATGTTTAAAAAGGGAGATCTTTGAGTTGAAATGAGCAAATGACTATTAAAGTTTTTAAATCTGTTTTCTCTTAACTCTTTCACATTTTGTGATAAACTTTTGAAACTAAATAATGAATCTTTTGAAATGAACCTTTGGAAATGAACCTTGGATATTCTGAACCATTGATGTGACTTCTGATATTATGACTTTGAGATGCACCATTGCTATATGACCTTTTGTTGATTTTGAGACCTGACTCTTAGTTTGATACCCGAGCCATTTATGTTTCTTCTACCTATGGAGGTACCATAGGCATGTCTGTGATGCACCACTGGCATGACTCATGCGTGGGTGAGTGATTTCTCACGTCGTCCCTTTTATGATTATCTGCCGGCTATGATTTTGAGTATATGACTTTGAGATTGACTTTGAGTAAGGGGCGTATGGATTGCAATCCTAGACATGTATGCTTAGTGGATTTAACTATGACTTTGAGTTGACTTTGAGGTGATTGGTACTGTGTGCTATACATGCCCTTCACAACCCCTGGGAGCTGATCACTCCACCCCTGTTGATACATGAGGACACCCCTCATATTATCTGGTTGCCTGAGAGGTATCCCCTCTGATGGTGAGATTTTGAATTGACGGCTTATGACTTTGAGATTTTGATGTTGAGTTATGACTTTGAGTATGGGCTCGTGGTGGATGACTATCCTTTCTTTCCTTTCTATTATTCATTTGTTCATTCTTTATGATATTCCCCAATGCACTATACTTCTGTCTGTTTCATTATCATTTCTTTGTATATGTATCTGTTCACTGGGCTTTTTAAGCTCAGCCGCATTTCCTTTTCCTGCGGCAGGTTTTAGTAGGAAGCTGGGTTATGGGAAGAGAGTGTGACTGGACTTAGAAGACTATGCTTTGGACTAGAGACGATTAGATGAAGTTTCACCTCATTAGATTTAGTATTTATTTTTGTAACCTTGTAGTATCAGATTTTCCATTTGTAAACCCTGAATTTCTTTTGTATGTATGAATTATATGCTTGTGTTTGTTCTGATATGTCACTGTAATGTAATACTTCTACCCTTATCGGGTTGGGGTGTTACAATTATGGTATCAGAGACCAGGCTGCGATTCGTAATACATTTACCCTTGACCTGTGAAGTTTGGACCCCTAAGTTTCCCCTGTAGGCGCTCATAAGACAACCTTTGAAACTTTACATTAGGATTCCCCATAGGAACCCAAGTTATTACCGGTGAGGAATGGGTAGACTAAGACATTTATGTAAGTATCATTTGCTTCCGCATCACTCTGATCGTGCCTTTGCTCTTAGATAAGCCTTATAAGGACCTTTGTTTCAGAAGTTAGAAGTTTTGCAACTTAAGCTTAGTAACCAAGTAAGTTTGGAATACCTCGGAAAGCTACCTGAATACCTTACACATTTAAGTTTCACCTTCAGATTTTGATCTCCGCCTCCGATTTGTTTGATAAGCTGTTTGACACCTTTTCGACCACATCGTAGGTCATTCAACCACAATGTGTTCGACACATTCTGTAAATTCATTACTTATGCTGGGTATGAATGTATCATCCGATACTACTTAACTCTGTATGATCAATTGCTACTCCTATGAGAATCCTGGTAATTATGAACCACGAATATGAGACGTTTTGTTTCCTCTCTTTGAATGATGAACCTTGTTCTGCCAACCGTTTCCTTTGGAAGGGTATGATGTAAAGACTATCTCTGTATGGATTTGTTAACTAAGCATGATGATGCTGATAACTGAGATTCTGTACATCTCACAATTGACAACTATACAATGTTCGTATTACCAATGATACACATCCTACCTGCTACTTATGCTAAGAAGCTAAACGAAATTCCCACACATTGAACTGTTCGTTTATCCATCCCAACATTTTGTTGAACCATGTACTTGGCTCCGATATATGAACTATCTGTATGATTTGACGACTGTATTCACTCTATGAATCCTTTGACCTTGATATGTCTGATTGTACGGTCTTTTGGACTGAATGACTATTCGTGAAGATACCATAGACTACCATATCTGAAATGTGACCTTAAAAATCTGCTTCACTCTATTTCATTAAGATGACTCTCTACATCTGCTAAAATTTCTACCACTATGGAAACACCAACCCCGAACTCATATGATTATCAAGTTTTTCCTGAAAACCATTATTATCAACCCTTAGAAAGTTCTGCTATTGGGAAATTTTGTTGTACGAAGATTTTCCGGTATTCTCTGATGAACTTTTTGGTACTCCTTCCTGCTTAGGAAGTGGAGTGGGCATTGAACTGATCTCAGTTGCAGAAACCATGGTGCCATAGGAGTTGAGTGTTTGAAGAAGCCGATGGAATATGATTTTTGTTAACCTTGGTGATTCTCCTTAGATGCTCTTATTTGTTTATGAAGAAGAACGAGAGAAGTATGCGATGACGTATCGACTATCGTGAATTTAAACGTACCACTATCAGTAATCATTATCTGTTCCCGAGTACCAATATTTAATTTGGTCTTCCTTTGAAACCCCGCATCTGATTGCCTCATTTTAGATTTGAAGGACTGGAGGAGCAACCACAAGAACTTCTAAGAATGGGGTTAACTAACCGAGAGTAACCTTTGTGAAGTATTTCAGTTCTTGAAGAAGAAAGAAGGCGATGTGAAAATTCCCTGAGATGATTTCTGAAGTTGCCTTTGCACTCGTTATAACATTTATGAGCTTGAATGATGCCAATGGTGTTGGCTAGAATAATCATGTTTTTCGCGTGTTTTGGACAAATTATCATAGTATGACATTGTGTTGTGTTCTAAAACGAAAGAAGAACATAGAGATTATTGGTGAGACGACCCTTTGTTCTGGAAGAGAAATTTTGATTGACGTTCAAAAAGCATAGTAGACAACCCTACCCTGTATAATGTGAAGACAGAGCTTTCACAAGAGGGACCAAGATCGAAGACCGTTGTCGGAGTAAGAACCAGGTGGAAGAGTAGTAGAAGACGGTTGCGACAAGCATTACCATGGAAGAAGCATACAAGAAGAAGTGAGGAACTGGGATAGTGCTCAATCATGCAACACGTGAAGATTTCAGTTTGGGCACCAAGACAACCATACCAAAGAAGACGAACCATTCAACACACAACCTGGAGTCGACAACAACATCATATACCTTTAAACCTGGAGCTACGCTAGAAGACCTGTCGAAGACACGCAGTCTTGTTTCTCTATTCATTTTAGTTGTACTAAGATGAATTGAGAGCAGAAGCAGACCTGCAGATGGAGGAATGCACAGTAATCGCGTCAGAGACTGCCATTACGATGCCACACTACCAAGAGGAGCTGCTGAAGACCGGAGAAACCAGGCTCGAGTTTAAATTCTTTTAATCATGAGATAAGATGGACAAGAGTAAACAGACTACCCCAATTTGGAAGAAATTTTGAGATATTGTATTTGAGTGGGCGGATTTTGAGGCGGACATTGTGTTTAAACGAGATGATGCTGTAAAGGATTGACGCTATTGATGACGTACCTTAATTTTGAATGACATTCTCGGATCTCCGTTACTCTTCGAGTAGTTTCGTTCTCTTAGTTATGTTGTTTGATTTTGGACCTCTGAGAATTGTAGGTGGACTAGGTGGATTTAGATAAGTTTGTGTGGTTCACGACTTGAGATAAAGTATGACCATCATGAGGGCATATGTATATGATGCCAGTATTATGACGCCTGGCCAACGTGATAATACTTACATCATATAACGTGCACTTATGGTGGGCATGTGATATTTCGAGGAGTGCCTTAGAAGCTTTAGAATTCTGGCATCTGATCAAGATCATCTGAGTTTAGTGAGACTTTAGGTTCATTCTACCTATACGTTTGATCTGCTGTCCTTGATATACGATTCAATACGTTTGGACTCTCGACACGTGTTTTGCTGATCTTTGCAACTTCTGATAAGAATCTTAGGTTCCATTATGAAATTTCTGCCGTTGACGATATCTAACGATATGCTTTCTGTCCGTATACGATTCGCATTCGTGAAGTTGTTCATTATGATCTGCTATGAGTAAAATATGTGATTGTGGACTTTGAGGAAATGGGACCTGTTTGTTTATGAGAATACCTTTGGAAGGTTATCTAAAAGCCGAGACTATCTGAGAAGCTGAAGGGTTAGACCGTATATCACCCCACGTTTGCTACAATTCAATGTATTCTCTTCTGATTCGCCTAATCAATTCGATGAAAATCCTATGTATTCTTATACCTCTTCCTGGAGAATTCGTTTATCATCCGTTATGTTGGTACATTATCCTTTCGATTCAAATTCAGTATAATATGTCTTTCTGAGGAATCTGAAACTATTCTGAGTCATGAGAAACTATCTGGTCTGAAGATCCTTGTGGAAGAACCTCCCCGAGCATGAGACTGTTTGCGACGATCTTTGTAATTTGCTACAAATCTGTCTAACTTTGCGACTTCAATTTTCGAGGACGAAAATTTTCTTTTTAGATGGGAAGAATTGTAAGACCCGGAAATTTTGAACTTCTAAAATACCCAAAATACCCCTCAATTTTAAACTTTTGAGAATACGAATTTTAATTATAACCTAAGACGTATAACTATGTGAGACATTACATTACGATTATAACCTAAATATTTGAAACCCTAATACTTGAATAATACATAATGTATATACTACGTCATAAATAACTTAGATAACCATAAAATTTATTCAATTGGTACAAGAAAATACCCTCACACGTTTGTATGATTGCATGGGCCGAATTTCCTTTTTGGGCTCATTGAAAATTTCTAATTAAATGTCTACATTCATGAGAAGATTTTTACTTTGATTTGGTCTCCTTAACTCCTCCCCTAATCTCGGCTATTACCTTTTTACTTCTCCCAAATTCCTTTTTATCAGCCGAGACATTTCTCCCCCATATCATTTTGATAACCGAATTTCTATGCTTATCCTTTTTGTGTGTCGTTTGAACCATTGTGATAAGAATACACCAAATAACATTCTTAATATAAAAGATACATGTTGTGTTGCCTTTTATTCCATATCAAATAACACGGCATTCCAAATCTTCAATACACGCTTTGCCTATTTTCTTTGGCCGTATATTTTTATATTGTGTGCTCACTTTTACACCAAAAAAAAAAAAAAAAAAAAAAAAAAAAAAACACACACACACACGCATAATCAATCCATTGCTGCAAGAAAGGAAGAAGGAACGAAGCATGTTGGGGGATTCGTCTGCTGTTGGTTTCGAGTTCCGTTTTCATTCTCGTCGATCAGCCTTGAGGATCGATCATGTGTCTCGCTGTACCTTCATGTTCGTATCCTTGTTTCGGGTTCGACTTTGAATGTAGCTTATACTCGTTTTGGCTTGGAGGTAATTATACGTGAACAATATTTATATCACAACCTAGAATTTATAATGCGTATGACAATTAAGCAGCTTTTGGTTTCAACCTATTATGATGAAACTTTAACCTATAACTTGGATACTGATCATATGCTACTCCTAATTATTAGAAATGTTAATAGGTGGGTCATGAGATTTAATATATTAAGAATCACCATTTTTTTTGTTACGTCAAATTCATGTTGCATGAGCCACATGCTAGGTCCTTATTCTTATAATTGCTAATATTAAAGAGAATTAAACCTATGAATGATAATATATTAGCATGGACTTAATTACAACTTGTAATTACGTTACCAAATGAACGTGGATGTGCTTAAATTATCATAAACTATAATGTGTTTTTATAATGAGAAACTCATACCAGGATCTAAAATAAGAAATAAAGCATTCGGAATCGATTTCGGCAATATTCTTGTTTAAATGTCATACGAGAAGAAGAAGAGATTAGCATGCATGTTAAATATAATACTTTTAGCCTAAATTTTATATTTAACCTTAAACTTTGCTATATTGACACTTTAGATCCTAAACTTATGATAATTACAATTTAAACCCTATACTATTATAATTGACATAAATAAACCGTAATCTATAATATTTGACATTTCAAATACTTTAACTTATTAAATGGTAACTTTCTAAAAGTGGAAACTTACTAATTATGGAAATCTGCTAAAAGTGGAAAGCCACCTTAAAGGGAAAGTTACTAAAACTGGAAAGCCGACTAAAATGAGAATCTGAATTTGATAAGTTATTAATAACAAGCCGACCATTAATTCGTGTAGATTCGCTGAAGAAGGAGTTTTGCTTTCGACCTTTATGTTTCTGTCATGTGTGCACTTGCGGTTTAAGGTACGGATACTCTGCCTTTTCAGTAAAGGCTCCTATATTCTTCTTATGACTTTGAGCTATGGTTCAGTTAAGATTCCCCAAGCCATTGCTATGCTCCCTTCTGTTGTGAACCTCCTCTGATTCCTGTTAAGCTTTGATATGTTAGCTTCTGATCTGATTTCGTTGCTATGACTTCTGACCTTTGTATACCCGATATCTCTGGTTCATCTTTTATGATAATTTGATATGAAAACCTTTTGAAAATATAACTTGATGTCATGGAAGGAAACTGCTTTGAAATAACACTCTATGATTTTGATACGAAACCATTTTAAGATGAAGGATTAATTGGCTTTTATGAAGAATGTTTAAAAAGGGAGATCTTTGAGTTGAAATGAGCAAATGACTATTAAAGTTTTTAAATCTGTTTTCTCTTAACTCTTTCACATTTTGTGATAAACTTTTGAAACTAAATAATGAATCTTTTGAAATGAACCTTTGGAAATGAACCTTGGATATTCTGAACCATTGATGTGACTTCTGATATTATGACTTTGAGATGCACCATTGCTATATGACCTTTTGTTGATTTTGAGACCTGACTCTTAGTTTGATACCCGAGCCATTTATGTTTCTTCTACCTATGGAGGTACCATAGGCATGTCTGTGATGCACCACTGGCATGACTCATGCGTGGGTGAGTGATTTCTCACGTCGTCCCTTTTATGATTATCTGCCGGCTATGATTTTGAGTATATGACTTTGAGATTGACTTTGAGTAAGGGGCGTATGGATTGCAATCCTAGACATGTATGCTTAGTGGATTTAACTATGACTTTGAGTTGACTTTGAGGTGATTGGTACTGTGTGCTATACATGCCCTTCACAACCCCTGGGAGCTGATCACTCCACCCCTGTTGATACATGAGGACACCCCTCATATTATCTGGTTGCCTGAGAGGTATCCCCTCTGATGGTGAGATTTTGAATTGACGGCTTATGACTTTGAGATTTTGATGTTGAGTTATGACTTTGAGTATGGGCTCGTGGTGGATGACTATCCTTTCTTTCCTTTCTATTATTCATTTGTTCATTCTTTATGATATTCCCCAATGCACTATACTTCTGTCTGTTTCATTATCATTTCTTTGTATATGTATCTGTTCACTGGGCTTTTTAAGCTCAGCCGCATTTCCTTTTCCTGCGGCAGGTTTTAGTAGGAAGCTGGGTTATGGGAAGAGAGTGTGACTGGACTTAGAAGACTATGCTTTGGACTAGAGACGATTAGATGAAGTTTCACCTCATTAGATTTAGTATTTATTTTTGTAACCTTGTAGTATCAGATTTTCCATTTGTAAACCCTGAATTTCTTTTGTATGTATGAATTATATGCTTGTGTTTGTTCTGATATGTCACTGTAATGTAATACTTCTACCCTTATCGGGTTGGGGTGTTACATAAGTACATTTTATCAACATCATTTATCCTATTTAATTGACTTGTTTTATATTGTTTTATATTATGTTGTCCTCTTGAAGTATGGGTAGATCTCAAAGTTGGGCAGACAGTTAACACATTAAATCTCTAGTGTCTTTCACACATTCTAAGTGAAATTCGTCTGAACTTGTACTTTTGATGCGTAGGGGTTGCACCAGGCTTTACCTCTCGAGGGATCTCGAGAAGCTTACAACCCCCACCAGGTAGTGTACCTGATCGATGTAGTATAGTATAATGACAAGTATCGGGGGATTGATCGTTCAGCTAGGAATAGTGTCGCTAGGATTAGAAAACCTAAAGACCAGGTCTAGAGATGAGGGATGATTCTTTTTGTATTTTTATATTTTTATGAAAGCAAACAAAAATCTCGGTTTTGAAAGAGTTTGGCGGAATTAGTTGCTAGTCAACTAACCCAATACTAAAGATGCAATCAAAATAAAATACTAAAATGAAAATAAAACTAAATTATACTAGAGTTGTGAGCAATATGTGGGAAAATTGTGTTTACTTAGATTTCACTACTCCCGAGATATCTTTTACATGTTAATTACTTGTTATAGTTGTGTGGATGACAGGTTGTATTCCTTAATACCATTCATGGGGTGGCGTACTTACTTCCCCAATCCTATAAGCGCCTACTTCACTCCTATGTCGAGCCAGCTAAGAAGCTCCTAACATGGGATCACTAGAATTTGCTCATGCATTAAATACAACCAATAAAACCTAGTACACATCTGTTCATGTTTCCTAAGACGTTCAAGCATGTTACACAATGGAGATCTGCCAGTTTTCTTAAGCCTAACATTGAAATCATTCATCCATTACAACCATAAACAAGTAATCAACATATAATTAACATCTAGGTTTCATTACATCTAAGCAAACACAAGATAGATCTAGCCTAGCATGTTGAAATCAAGACAAGCATAAGATATATTCAAACAACACATAGACATATTGATTGAATTGAAAGAAGACTTATCTCAATTGAACATGAAAGGATTCAAGGGGTGAAAACCCTTGAAAATACTGTAAAATACGACCTAGGGTTTACAAAGTTCGGCCCTAGTTTTCTCCACACAAGTTACTCTCTTATGAATGAAAAATAGAAAACTATATATAGATTTTGATAGGTGACGGCGTCAAGAACAAAATTCTGACGCCGTCATCTCGCCGCCAAATAGTTTCTCGGACTGCCTAGATCTGGGTCTGACGCCGTCCTGTGTACTCCTTATGCAGGCCGTCACCAAAAATAGTCTTGACGCCCTTGTTGTGACGCCTTCAGGTTTTCACTGGGTCGTCACGGATTTTACTCTTGACGCCGTCATGATTTTCTTCTTGACACCGTCAGGTACTGTTCTCAGCATGGAAAATTAAGTCTTTGCTGTTTTCTTTACTTTTATGCTCCAAAAACGTCCGAATTGCTTCCTTTTCCAGAATTCACTCCCAAAGTACCTAAATCACAAAAGGAACGATTTAGGGCAATATTTGATCAAATAAATTCAATTCCGGGCTTAAATGACCCCCTAAAAGTGGTTCATTTTTCGCCTCATCATATACCCTTACACTTGAGATTTGCTTGTCTTCAAGCAAATGCGCTTTTATTCTAGTCAAAATACAAGTTAGGGGTCATTTAACACTAATATAAAAGTAATTACAACAAATAATCGTTCCACTAAAGACCAAATGCAATCACGGAGGTCATACACTAGCACCTCACAAATAGTATTTTGATACTCACATCTCTCGGGTGTAATAAAGTGAGATCACAATATGGAAATGGAAAACATCTCTCACTACCTGTCATAGCAAAATAGATTACCATAGGCTTGGGAAAGGATCAAACCTCCATCACATGACGTAAGCACCTAGGATAAACTATCAAATAGGTCTTTTTAAGGGTTGTAACGTTAGGTGTAGGGATATGGAATACACGGTTTTGTTGGATATAGGCAGTCTTTACTGGTGGCGAGTTAATAATCTTGGTTAATTACATGTACAATATGGCGTTGCTAAGCCAAAACTAGACTCGACTTAAGCTAATAAATGAAAAATAACAAAAATATAAAATAAACATAGAATGAAAAGGGATGGTAGTCCGTATGTTTTTTCTCTTTTCTTTTTCTATTTTTTTTCTTTTTCTTGATTTTTTTTTTTTTTTTTTTTTTTTTTTTTTTTTTTTTTTTTTGCATACACTCTTACCCTACCATCCAAAATAATACATCATAGGGAATGAACATTCCCCTTAGACTTGAATCTTTACATACTTTACAATAAACTAATCTAATGACTCGAATTAAGAAAATTAAAACACTTAGAGTACTTTTAAGATTAACGTACATACGGGGGTAATAATATGATGTTCTTCCCCATTACTCCATAAAATAAGTACTTTACCCATGAGTCCCAATCGTCCCAAAACAATATGTACAAGGATATGACTCGACTTAGCAACCATGTAATCAGTTAGATAATTAACTTAGGGTTTAACAAATAACAATAATGCACTAAAGATGAGTGCCTGCACGGAAGGCTAAGGCGATTTGGGTGTACATTTAAGTGGGGTGTAACAAATTCTTCCTTTAAGTAAGATGCTTTAAGTTAGAAACGAAAAGATAGGCTCGGAGGGGTGTACTGGGGGTTTCGTGTACTAAAAATGAGTACAACACTAATGGTATGGGAAAAATTAATTGACTTAACTAGCCAAGTAATATGACTTAAATGGTCAAGTAATTATGATATGGGTTTAACACAATGGTGATTCTAATGCCTCTTATCATGTAGTAAATCCTACTACACGAATGTAGTCTCACTAGCGGTCTCGGGATGCATCACTAACGCAAGTTCTAGAATCTAAATGCTACCGGTACACTCATAAGCACTAATAGTACATGCTTTTCCTATCAAATTTAAAGGCGAACCTCACATATTTGGGTGGAAAATTTTTCTGAATGATATGGTTTTGTGCTAGTCATACAATCTCCTATCCATGAGACGCTTGCTATGGCTAAAGTTTCACTCCTAAATGTTGTAAAAAATTTTAAATTTGGCGCTAAAATTGCACTAACAAGTAGTTCTCATAGTTTTATTACACATCTACTATCAAACAAACAAACTCAAGCGAAAGTGTATTTGTAAGGTATCATCATTTTACCCTCCCTTTACACTTAGAATGAACATTGTCCCCAATGTTCAAGTAAAGAATGTAAAAGTGAAATAAGTAAAACGAATGAATTCAAATACTCCCCTGATTCGCTCGGTATGGATAATAAGGTGGTCAGGTTAGATCTTCCTCCAAGAAAATGAACAATCAAAGCTTCCCTTCCAGAATAATAATCATCTTCTTGTCATACATAACCTGTTAAACCTGAGAAAACAGACAAGGCAACCTCGCATAAAATCGGCGGCAATTTACATATGCTAATAAATCCTAGAAAACAAAGTAAGATATAATGCTTGTGGAATGATGTTTGCAGATTTCCTGGAGATTATAAAACTGACAATTCAACAAAAACTTTAAAACTCCGTTAGAAAAACAAAACTGGTAAAATTTTCAGATTTTTACACGTGACGCCGTCAGGAATTAATTCCTGACGCCGTCAGAAGTGACCTGCAGAAATTCTTATGTTAAGTTTCCGGAAAATTTCTGGAAAAACTTCGTCCTACATTCTAGAAAATCCTGCAAAACATCATTATGACTCGACACAAGCATTTAACTCTATCAAATATGAATATACATGTTCACTTAATATTGTGGAGAATCATGATCGGGTTTTGTTTCTTAAAAACATATTTGGGGTTTCCCCTTACACTTATCTTTTGCAAAAATACCTTTGGATGAAGTTAAGACTAAGCTAAACAACAAAGTAAAGTATTTTCACTATTTTATTTTTGAAACATGATCTACCAACAATAAAAATAAAGCATGCATACAGAAGCAAGTAACAAACAAACAAAAATAAAAATCACACAAAACATGGGTTGCCTCCCAAGAAGCGCTTTTCTTTATTTACGAGTCTTGTAGCTAGACTCAAGGTCATGGGTTACTACGTGACCTCATTCTTGGTTTCACTTTCTAGGTCGTCTTCTATGCCAGTTTTGTATTCCGGACCTAATTGCAAGCATTCTTTGTAGAAACCAAGCATCCTATTCATCACATACTCTACTCCTCTACGTCTATCCTCATCATTCCTATAGTAAGCTGCTTGTTTGTGTTCCTTTTCTATATTAGAAATGAGGCGGTATTGCTCAATCTTGTAGGGCATTTGGTAGGCAATCTCATCATTCTCTTCCTTGAACCTAACTATCCCTAAAGTCGGATCATAACTCATCTTAGTGGTCTCAACAAATGGTTTTCCGAATATTACTTGGCTTAGGCAATCATCTATCACCGGACGAGTATCTTCTACTATCATAAAATCAATCTCATAGGTGAAATTACCTATAATCACATGCAATCCCTTCACTCTCCCTACAAAATTACTTATCAAATTCTTATTGGGCATCATCCTATAACCAAGTTGTTTCTCTATCACCCAATTATAATAAGTCCTAGTCATGATGTTTATAGGAGATCTAGGATCGATATAGGCTTTCCATATATGCATATGCCCGATGTTGCATGGTATGTTGATGTTAGAGGGGTCTCCCATTTTGATAAAGGGTGTGCCAAGCATATATGGTATCTCGGGGCCCTCGAATAAATCCTTATGGTATTCCCGTTCTTCCTTGGTGGGCAACTTATCAAAGTACTTTTCTATAGTCTCTACTTTCTCTAACTCCTCTCCCTTATTAACCTCAACTTCCCTAATTTCATCCCTAGTCTCGGTTTCTACTTCAATTTCATCTTTGTCACTTTCTTCTATATCCTTATCTTTTGGCTTAATGGTGACAACATTGACAAAGTGGACATGTTTGGATGATGAGGGGTTCTTAATTTGGATTCCGTTATTGGCGTCCCTAGTGTCCTTCCTAGGTGTAGTTAACGCTTGGTTGTTGAGGGCTTTCAACAAGTTGTCTATCTTGTTGGTCATCTCCGTTTGTTGTTGGTTGAATTCGGTTTCAAACCTAGCTACGCGAGCCTCTTGAGATGCCATGAACTTAGACATCAATCCTTCAAGATTGTTGGTACTACCATAGTTGTTAGAAGGATTGTTGTTGAAAGTACGGTTGGAGGGTGGACCGTTTGGTTAGTAACGATTAGGCGGATTGGAAGAATTGGCTTGATTTTGTTTCCACCTATGGTTTGGGTGATTTTTCCAAGAGGGGTTGTAGGAATCACCGTAAGAGTTTGGCTCGGGTTTGAAAGTGTACCACTTATCTCCCGCTTCGTCGGTACGCGAGGATGCGTAGTCCGCAAAAGCTGTTCCGGGGAGTTCCACACAATCACGAGTGTTATGGGGACCACTACATAATTCGCATGAAGAAGTGATTTTGTTCACTTGGCTTGAAGGCTTAGGAGCTTCGTAAGATTTCATGAGAAACTTGACTTGGTCCTCAAGTTCCATGACCCTACGGTCGGGAGTGCTAGAGTTGTTCGAAGGCAAAGATATTGCCTTGACCGTTTTGTTCAAATCACGGGGATCATTCCAACTTTCGTTGTCATAGAGAGCAAGATCTTCTATGAGTTCCCATGATTGTTCCGCACTTAGATCACGTAGCTTACCACCGGCCGATTGGTCAATGGCTTGCCTTGTGGAGAGATCGATATGGTCATAGAAGATTTGGACTTGGAGCCAAAGATCTATGCCATGATGAGGGACTTTTTGGAGTAAGTCCTTGAATCGAGTCCATGCTTCATATAGAGTTTCACCTTGACGTTGTTGGAACATCAAGATATCATTTCTAAGCTTGGTAGTACTCCCCGGTGGGAAAAATTGAGCAAGGAAATGAGTGGTGAGATCATCCCATGAGGTGATGGATCCCGCGGGTAAACGTTCAAGCCATTGGCTAGTTTGATCACGTAGAGAGAATTGGAATAGGCGTAATCGGGTTGACTCTCTAGTTGCAACATCAAGGTCTATAGAATCTACGATTTTAAGGAAGTCCTTGAGATGTTGGTTTGGATCTTCGGAACGAAGTCCATGGAATGCACATCCGCTTTGCACCAACCGGATGGTGTCGGATCGCAAGGGGGTCACATTGGCTCCTTGGGTGAGCTCAATGGTGTTTCGGTAGCCTTGGTGGCTACGTCGGGAATACTCTCCTAGGGTTCGGGGCCTAAGAGGTTGGTTATCTAGTGGTGGGTTTTGTTGTGGTGGGATGACGGGTTCAAAGATGTTACCATCATCCATGATGTCGGATGGCGAAGAGTTACGAACAAAAACACGAACAAATAAGATTGACTAAAGAGAACCTAAAAATAAAAATAAAATCTTACTAGAAAGGAATCTAGCAAGTAGACCTAATAAAAAGAGATTCTAACCTAGACAATAACTATTCCCCGGGCTGCGGCGCCAAAAACATGATGCGTAGGGATTGCACCAGGCTTTACCTCTCGAGGGATCTCGAGAAGCTTACAACCCCCACCAGGCAGTGTACCTGATCGATGTAGTATAGTATAATGACAAGTATCGGGGGATTGATCGTTCAGCTAGGAATAGTGTCGCTCGGATTAGAAAACCTAAAGACCAGGTCTAGAGATGAGGGATGATTCTTTTTGTATTTTTATATTTTTATGAAAGCAAATAAAAATCTCAGTTTTGAAGGAGTTTGGCGGAATTAGTTGCTAGTAAACTAACCAAATATTAAACATGCAATCAAAATAAAATACTAAAATGAAAATAAAACTAAATTATACTAGAGTTGTGAGCAATATGTGGGAAAATTGTGTTTACTTAGATTTCACTACTCCCGAGATATCTTTTATATGTTAATTACTTGTTATAGTTGCGTGGATGACGGGTTGTGTTCCTTAATACCATTCATGGGGTGGCGTACTTACTTCCCCAATCCTATAAGCGCCTACTTCACTCCTATGTCGAGCCGGCTAAGAAGCTCCTAACATGGGATCACTAGAATTTGCTCATGCATTAAATACAACCAATAAAACCTAGTACACATCGGTTAATGTTTCCTAAGACGTTCAAGCATGTTACACAATGGAGATCTACCAGTTTTCTTAAGCCTAACATTGAAATCATTCATCTATTACAACCATAAACAAGTAATCAACATATAATTAACATCTAGGTTTCATTACATCCAAGCAAACACAAGATAGATCTAGCCTAGCATGTTGAAATCAAGACAAGCATAAGATATATTCAAACAACACATAGACATATTGATTGAATTGAAAGAAGACTTATCTCAATTGAACATGAAAGGATTCAAGGGGTGAAAACCCTTGAAAATACTGTAAAATACGACCTAGGGTTTACAAAGTTCGGCCCTAGTTTTCTCCACACAAGTTCCTCTCTTATGAATGAAAAATAGAAAACTATATATAGATTTTGATAGGTGACGGCGTCAAGAACAAAATTCTGACGCCGTCATCTCGCCGCCAAATAGTTTCTCGGACTGCCTAGATCTGGGTCTGTCGCCGTCATGTGTACTCCTTATGCAGGCCGTCACCAAAAATAGTCTTGACGCCCTTGTTGTGACGCCTTCAGGTTTTCACTGGGTCGTCACGGATTTTACTCATGACGCCGTCATGATTTTCTTCTTAACGCCGTCAGGTACTGTTCTCAGCATGGAAAATTAAGTCTTTGCCGTTTTCTTCACTTTTATGCTCCAAAAACGTCTGAATTGCTTCCTTTTCCAGAATTTACTCCCAAAGTACCTAAAATCACAAAAGGAACGATTTAGGGCAATATTTGATCAAATAAATTCAATTCCGGGCTTAAATGACCCCCTAAAAGTGGTTCATTATTCGCCTCATCAACTTTCAGCCACACCTATGAAACTGAACCCCAAAGACATGGAGTTGGCATCAGGTTCGGGTCTAATAAACCCGACCAAAGCAAGAAACCCTGGTCTCGTGTATGTTGATACAAAAGTTGGGCGTTCCTTGTTTGGACTCCTGTTCTCGTACCAATTGGATCTTAATGCTTGAGACCTGCGCACTAAGAAAGCAAACAACACTGTTAGGCTTATCATGGGATTGTCTCCCATAATTATCCTCCGGCGTGAGAGTAAGTAATCGGTTTAGGGTTTTAATGAAGAGTTAGGGTTATTAGATGAGACCTTAATGAGGGCCGAGATGCCCTTTATATACACACGGAATCCTTGTTGGATTCGTGTTCCTTACTCTTCGGCGTATCCCTATTAATGCGGTCTCTTGATCCTTATCCCATAAATAAAAGATCACATATCAAGACCATAAATAATAATTACGAATTTGGGCCTTTGTAAGCCTAAATCTTGATCATGATAGCCCATGCGTGATGGGCTTAGATATTAGTAGTGTCCATTGGTCAGGTTCGTGACTCGAGTGCGGACTATATGTCATCATGTCCCCCAGTCTAGTATGTGCAAGGTGCAACCGCGTATGCTAGACTAACAACTGTAGCGGAAAATTATCCAGAATGCGTGGCGGGGAAGCTTCAAGTATTTCCCGCCAAAAAGAAATATATGGTGTATCTAGTCCAAATTAGTCCCAAATATCCCTCTGAAATCGTGAGGAGGTGGGTGAAAAAGTGTTGTACCTCTTGATCTCCCAGCCATACGATTAGAATTAGTGGGATCCACATGTCAAGCATCCAAGACTGTGGGTAACCCTATATAAAGGGTATCTCCCTTTTCACTGTGATTATCACAGTAAAAACTCCATTTCCACCATTGCTAAATTCTTCAAACACCAATCAAGAATTCAACTTTATACTAACGTAATAGCGCATGCGCATCTGAAATCATCAAATTTTAAGAATGGTTATCTAGTTATCCGATTTTACCTCCGATATAACCGAGGATGAACTTCGTGAGTTCACCTCGGATTACTTTATCATTCTCGCGTTGCACCCGGTAGTACCGGTGGCAACTGCATCCATGGCTGATTTCCCCGAGGGAAAAGTAGGGGTATACACGCACTTTTTCGAATTTTTGAATCAGCGCGTGCCCATTTCACTATTCTTGTGCAATGTCCTTAATTATTATCGCCTTCATATATCCCAACTGCACTGCATAGGCGCAGCTAAAATAACTGATTTTGAAGTAAACTGTCGTTTGCTGGCAGTTAACCCTACCCTCAATCTCTTCCGCGCGTTTGATCACACAACGTGGTCAAACGGGTGGGTATCCTTTTCCAAGCGCGCAGGGCACCTTCAATGTTACACGGAAAAGCTAGACGCACTTAGGAATTGGAGGGAGAGGTTTTTCTGGGTTGATGATATAGTGTTCCCCTAGGCCTTGAGTTCTATACCCAGGGGACGTTACCAAAAGATGAGCGCCCAAACCATGGGACGTACAGCGCAGATGATGCTGAGACAATAAATGCCAACCGTATCCCCATCAACTCCTACCCAGAAGAGTTTTCGGTGCATATGGGCATCAGTCGCAACTACTTCCAAAGTCCTGATGAGGTGCCAACGTTTTTGGATGAGAATAACCAGGGTGGGTGCTTGTCCTTCCATTCCTTCGCATCTGTAGTGTAAGCGCTCTCTTGTATTGTAACTTTATGTAACTCCGCTTTGTTCGTTGTTTGTTGTTTGTTGCGCAGAGATGAAACTGTTCAGCGTAGTGAAGCTAGCGAAGCCCACATAGGTAACCGTGGAGGTGCGCCCTTTAAGAGATGGTGAGACACCAATTTTGGAGGCTATTGATGAGGCGAAAAATGATCCGTTTTTAGGGGGTCATTTAAGCCCGGAATTGAATTTATTTGATCAAATATTGCCCTAAATCGTTCCTTTTGTGATTTTAGGTACTTTTGGAGTGAATTCAAGAAAAGGAAGCATTTTGGACGTTTTTGGAGCATAAAAGTGAAGAAAACGGCAAAGTCTTAATTTTCCTTGCTGGGAACAGTACCTGACGGCGTCGCAAAGTTCTACATGACGGCGTCAAGAGTAAAACAAGAGGTGAAGTGGATAGAGTCTGTGACGATCCAGAGAGTTTTTACACTAGGGGCATGACGGCGTCACCATAGGCCGTCATGGTCCCATTACACGTGACGGCCCAGAGAAAAGTTGCACTAGACGGCGTCAGATCTGGATCTAGGCAATCCGATATTACTATGGGCGGCGAGTTGACGGCATCAGATTTTTCTTCTTGACGCCGTCACGATGGAAAATCTATATATAGTTTTGTAATTTTCATTCATTAAGAGAGGACAATTGGAGGGATAACTTGGAGAAACCCTAGCATGATTTTTACTGTACTTTCAAGGGTTTTTACCCTTTGAAACCTTTCATGTTCAATTAAGATAAGTATCCTTTCAATTCATTCAATATGTCTACGTGTTGTTTGAATATATCTTACGCTTGTCTTGATTTTAACATGCTAGGTTAGATCTCTTTTGTGTTTGCTTAAATGTAGTGAAACCTAGATGTTGATTATGGGTTGATTGCTTGTTTATAGTTGTTACGGATGAATGATTTCGATGTTAGGCTTAAGAAAACTGGAAGACTTCCATAGGGTAACATGCTTGATTGTCTTAAGAAACATGAACCAATGCGTACTAGGTTTTTATGGTTGTATTTAATGCATGAGCGAATTCTAATGATCCCATGTTAGGAGCTTCTTGCAGGCTCGACATAGGAGTGAAGTAGGAGCTTATAGAGTTGGGGAAGAACGTACGCCACCCCACGAATGGTATTAAGGAATATAACCCATCATCCACATAATTGTAGCAAACTATCAACCTGTAAAAGATATCTAGGGAGTAATGAAATCTAAGTAAACACAATTTTCCCATTTATTGTTCACACCACTAGTTTAATTAGCTTTATTTACATTTTTGTTATTATATTTTGATCGCATCTTTAGTTATTGGGTTAGTTGATTAGCAACTAATTCCGCCCACTCCTCCAAAACCCGAGATTTTAATTGCTTTTATAAAAATATAAAAATACAAAAAGAATCATCCCTCACCTCTAGACTTAATTTTTAGGCTTTCTAATCCTAGCGACACTATCCCTGAGTTGAACGATCAATCCCCCGGTACTTGTCACTATACTATACTACAACGATCAGGTACACTGCCTGGTGGGGGTTGTAAGCTTCTCGAGATCCCTTGAGAGGTAAAGCCTGGTGCAATTCCCACGCATCAAGTTTTTGGCGCCGTTGTCGGGGAATAGTTATTGTCTAGGTTAGGATTTCTTTTTATTAGGTCTACTTGCTATATTTCTTTCTAGTAAGATTTTATTTTTATTTTTATTTTTTTTAGGTTCTCTTTAGTCTATCTATTTCTTCGTGTCTTTGTTCGTAATCTTTACCATCCGACATTATGGAAGGTGGTAACATCTTTGAACCCATCAACCCACCACAAAAAAACCACCCACAAAACCCGCCACTAGCAAACCAACCTCTTAGGCCCCGAACCCTAGGAGAGTATTCTCGTCCTAGCCACCAAGGCTATCGAAACACTATTGAGCTCACCCAAGGAGCCAATGTGTCCCCCTTGCTATCCGACACCATTCGGTTGGTGCAAAGCGGATGTGCATTCCATGGACTTCGTTCCGAAGATCCTAACCAACATCTCAAGGACTTCCTTAAAATCGTAGATTCTATAGACCTTGAGGTTACAACTAGAGAGTCAACCCGATTACACGTATTCCAATTCTCTCTACGTGATCAAGCTAGTCAATGGCTTGAACATTTACCCGCGAGATCCATCACCTCATGGGATGATCTCACCACTCGTTTCCTTGCTCAATTTTTCCCACCGGGGAAAACCGCGATGCTTAGAAATGATATCTTGATGTTCCAACAACATCAGGGTGAAACTTTCTACGAAGCATGGGCTCGTTTTAAGGGTCTACTCCAAAAAGTCCCTCATCATGGTATAAATCTTTGGTTATTAGTTCAAATCTTCTATGACCATGTCGACTATCACACCAAACGTACCATCGATCGAGCCGCCGGAGGTAGATTGCGTGATAGGAACGCCGAGGAATCTTGGGAAATTATTAATGAACTTGCCGCCGATAATCAAGAATTATGGGAGTTTAATCACACTATAGAAGCGGCCATCAACGCAACCTCGACACCTGGAGGGACTAATCAAATCTCCGATGAACTCCTTTGCAAACTTGAGGCAAAAGTTGACTATTTCGAGGAAAGGCAAAAGAGACCTTTAAGTCCTAGACGGGCTATAGTCAATTCTGTCTCGAAAATAACTTCAACGCCATTATCAGAGACACCTTCTAGAGAGAATGTTGAGACCTTTCAAAATTATGCCCCACCTTATTCTCCTCCTGAAAAACTTAGCCCGGAATTTGAAGCTCGAATGAGAGAATATATGGCAACCCATTCTGAGCGGCTTGCTAGATTCGAGGAAGTAGTTTATAAACAAAAGGAGGAGATGCAAAAGAAAATGAAGGAGATGATGAGCCTAGTGGAGGAGTGTGCAAACCAGAAAACCCCCGAAATGATGTTACTAAGGAAAGGAAGCACCACCCCCACTTCCCGGATTGTTAATTCCATCACAATTGTCCACACGGATAATGAGGAAGTAGAAACCCCTAGTGAACAAACCATAGAAGAACCGCCAAAATCCCAATCCTTAAGTTGCTACCTAAAACATGATATAAACGAAAACACCATAACAAATTGGATAAAGGGTGACGGGCGTAACCAATCCTCCAAACAGGGTTCAGAGAAGGAGAAAGAGGGAAAAGATGAGTATGATACATTACCTGGGGGAACGGTATTTGAGAAACTACTGGTACAAAAAGTAGCTACTAAGAAGATGACGTGTTGGAACTTTGAGATACCAGCCAGCATTGGGAATTTGCAATGTCTGAAAACTTTCGCCGACCAAGGATCGGAAGTAAATCTTATGCCCCTAACTATCTACACCCAACTAACATCTAAAATGCCAGCCAGCACTCGTGTTAGGCTATCCTTTGCTGGACACTCTTATGTGTACCCCCTGGGAATCACAGAAGATGTGCTGGTCAATGTCGCAGGATTCATGTATCCCGTTGATTTCATGATCATCGATGATAAAGGAGGTGAATGTATGCCAATAATCCTTGGAGCACCATTCCTTACCACCGTAAGAGCTGTTATTAGGTATGAAAATAGGAAAATTGAGCTTAAATCAGGAAAAAGAGAGATTAGCTTTCCCATGACCCCGCGATATGCGCAAGAAAGCTTGATGAGGAGAAAGCTCAAAAACAACATTGACACATCGCCTATTCATGTTCAGGAAAAGATTCTTGCATGGGAAGCGAGAATCAAAAGTTACAAAGAAACTAAACATGAAGGAAGCAAAAGCCGCAACAAAGTTCATGTCACTTTTGAACATAGTCAACCAACGGGGAATCTTGTACTATTCGCGAAAGGAGACCTAGTACTCTTAAGACACTCGGAGATAACAATACCTCCCAATAAACCAAGTCCCTGGTGGTATGGGCCCTACACAATTGAAGGCATAAGCCAAGATGGGATAGCTAACTTGAGTAGTAAAGGAGGAGGAGAGGTAACTGCGAGTATCGATCGATTGAAACACCACCGCCACGATAGTAAGGATCGTAATTATATGGGGTACATCATCTCGAGAGATGAGGTCACGTAATAGCCCACAACCTTGAGTCTAGCTACAAGACTCGTAAATAAAGAAAAGCGCTTCTTGGGAGGCAACCGATGCTTTGTGTGACTTTTATTTTGTTTGATTGTTATTTGTTTCCGTATGCATGCTTTATTTTTATTGTTGGTAGATCATGTTTCAAAAATAAAATGGTGAAAATACTTTATTTTGTCGTTTGACTTCGTCTTAACTTCATCCAAAGGTATTTCGCAAAAGATAAGTGTAAGGGGAAACCCCAAATATGTTTTTAAGAAACGAAATTGATCATGATTTCCCACAATATTGAATGGACATGTGTATTAGTATTTGTTAGAGTCAAATGCTTGTATCGAGTCATAATGATGTTTTGCAAGATTTTCCAGGAAGTAGGACATAAGTTTTTCCAGAAATTTTCCGGAAACTTAACGTAAAGATTTCTGCAGATCACTTCTGACGGCGTCAGGAATTAATTCCTGACAGCGTCATGTGTAAATTCTGGAAATTTTGCTAGTTTTATTTTTCTAACAGAGTCTTAAAGTTTTTGTTAATTCTTTAGTTTTATAAACTCCAGGAAATCTGCAAACATTCATTCCACAAGCATTATATCTTACATTGTTTTCTAGGATTTGTTAGTATATATAGATTGCCGCCGATTTTACGCGAGGTTGCCCTGTTTGTTTTCTCAGGTTTAACAGGTTATTTATGACAAGAAGATGATTTATATTCTGGAAGGGAAGCTTTGAATGTTCATTTTCTTGGAGGAAGATCTAACATTGTTACCGCACTATCCACACCGAACAAATCAGGGGAGTATTTGATTTCATTCTTTTACCTATTTTACTTTTACATTCTTTAACTGAACATTGGGGACAATGTTCATCCTAAGTGTAAGGGGAGGGTAAATGATGATACCTTATAGGATACACTTTCACTTGAGTTTGTTTGTTTGATGGTAGTTGTGTAATAAAACTATGAGAAATACATGTTAGTGTAATTTTAGCTCCAAATTTAAATTTTTTTACAACATTTAGGAGTGAAACTTTAGCCTTAGCAAGCGTCTCATGGATAGGAGTCGTATGACTAGCACAAAACTGTACAATTCAGAAAAATTTTCCACCCAAATATGTGAGGTTCGCCTTTAGATTTGATAGGAAAAGCATTTACTTTTAGTGCTTATGAGTGTACCGGTAGCATTTAGATTCTAGAACTTGCGTTAGTGATGCATCCCGAGACCGCTAGTGAGACTACATTCGTGTGGTAGGATTTACTACATGATAAGAGGCATTAGGATCACCCTTGTGTTAAACCCATATCATAATTACTTGACCATTTAAGTCATATTACTTGGCTAGTAAAGTCAACTAATTTTTCCCACACCTTAGCGTTGTACTCATTTTTAGTACACGAAACCCCTAGTACACCCCTCCGAGCCTATCTTTTCGTTTCTAACTTTAAGCATCTTACTTAAAGGAAGAATTTGTTACAACCCACTTAAATGTACACCCAAATCGCCTTAGCCTTCCGTGTATGCACTCATCTTTAGTGCATTATTGATACATGTTTAAACCCTTAGTTAATTATCTAATTGATTACATGGTTGCTAAGTCGAGTCATATCCTTGTACATATTGTTTTGGGACGATTGGGACTCATGGGTAAAGTACTTGTGTTATGGAGTAATGGGGAAGAACATCATTTATTACCCCCATATGTGCGTTAATCTTAAAAGTACTCCAAGTGTTTTGATCATCTTGATTCGAGTCATTAGATTAGTTTGTTGTAAAGTATGTAAAAATTCAAGTGTAAGGGGAATGTTCATTCCCTATGATATATTTTTTTGGATGGTAGGGTAAGAGTGTATGCACACAAAAAAAATAATAAAAAAAATAAAAATAAATAAATAAAAAATTAAGAAAAAGAAAAAAAAAATAATAGAAAAAGAAAATAAAAAAAACATACGGACTACCATCCCTTTTCATTCTATGTATGTTTTATGTTTTTGTTATTTTTTATTTATTATCTAATTGATTACATGGTTGCTAAGTCGAGTCATATCCTTGTACATATTGCTTAGCAACGCCATATTGTACATGTAATTAACCAAGATGATTAACTCGCCACCAGTAAAGATTACCTTTATCCAACAAAACCGTGTATTCCATATCCCTACACCTAACGTTATAACCCTTTAAAAGACCTCTTTGATAGTTTATCCTAGGTGCTTACGCCATATGGTGGAGGTTTGATCCTTTCCCAAGCCTATGGTAATCTATTTTGCTATGACAGGTAGTGAGAGATGTTTTCCATTTTCATATTGTGATATATACTTTATTACACCCGAGAGATGTAAGTATCTAAACACTATTTGTGAGGTGCTAGTGTATGACCTCCGTGCTTGTCTTTGGTCTTTAGTGGAATGATTATTTGTTGTAATTACTTTTATATTAGTGTTAAATGACCCCTAACATGTATTTTGATTGGAATAAAAGCGCATTTGCTTGAGGACAAGCAAATCTCAAGTGTAAGGGTATATGATGAGGCGAAAAATGATCTATTTTTAGGGGGTCATTTATGCCCGAAATTGAATTTATTTGATCAAATATTGCTCTAGATCGTTCCTTTTGTGATTTTAGGTACTTTTGGAGTGAATTCTGGAAAAGGAAACATTTTGGACGTTTTTGGAGCATAAAAGTGAAGAAAACGGCAAAGTCTTAATTTTCCTTGCTGGGAACAGTACCTGATGGCGTCACAAAGTTCTACATGATGGCGTCAAGAGTAAAACAAGAGGTGAAGCAGCGGTGCCAAAATTTGATTGAGCCTAAACCACCTAACTTATATTGACCAAGGAATGGTCAACAAAGTCAAATAGCCTAGATCAATGCTCCGCGGAAGTATAAGGTTTCCCCGGGTCGTATGTCCCGACGAGGTGTGAATTGTAAACAAACGGTTATTTGATCGGGTGAAATTGGACAGGAAAAGGTTTTGAGTGATTAGAACTAAGGAATCTACAAGAGAATAGCTTAAACAAGCTATACGAATAAGACGGGAAAGTTTGAAAACCCAGAAACGTTTAAAACTTAAAAACGCGTACGTTACGTTTAAATAAAACGTAAACGTACAAAATAAAACGCGAGTTTTAACAAAATAAAATACTTACAAAAGTGAAAATCACATTTTTACAATCCTAATAATAAAAGAAACTTTTTAGAAAACTAAAATTACTTTTTACACTATTTAATTATTTAATATTAATTAAAAACTATTTAATACTTATTATTAATATTTAAATAACTAAAATACACTTACAATATTATTTAAATACTAAAAAGGTAAAAATAAAATTCCTAAACTTATAAAATAACTAAAAATAAGTTTTAAAATTAAAAATAAGTGTTTTTGTCTTTTTGTGATTTTTCTATTAATTAATTACTAATTAATTATTAATTACCTAAATAAACTATTTTAAATTAAGAAAAATACTAAATGAACAGTAACAATTCTAATAAAATTTCTAAAATTACTATATAACATATAAAAGCTATAAAAAATATAAAAACAAGGTTTTACTTAATAAAAACTAATAATGCTAATTTAAACTAATTATTAATTAATAATTAATAAAACTAAGATTAATTCTAATAAATACTAAATGACAAAATAAAAATCTGAAAAAATTATTATAAATACTTTAATATAAGATATAATTAATAAAAATATAAAAATGACAAGTACTTAATAAAAATTTAAAAATGAAAATTAAAATTAAATTACATTAAATAGAAACTATCACTTAATTTTAAATTAACTTTTTTGGATTTTTCTTTTACAAACTTATTTTACAACTAAAAATGAAAACTTTTTATAAAAACAAACTTTTTAGAAATAAAAAATAAGCTGATTATGGAACCAAAAGCCAAACAGTTGACTTTGGTTGACCAAGGGGCAAAATAAGCTCAATTGAGATCTAGTGGGGCCCACAATGGTAAAATCTGATACAAATGAGTTACTTGGACATGTTTAAGCAAAAGTTCCAAAAATAAGCTCAAGGAATAAGCCCATAAGCACAAATTAAGCACATGTATTCTTACTAGAACTCAGAAACTGGGACAGAAATAGGAGATGAATTTAAGTGGGGCCCAGGGGTTTTGAGGTCAAACCAAGGGTCAAAACATGGACCCTGGTAGGAGGGGGGTTGAAGGATGCAAGGTGGGGGGCTGTGGGACCCACTGGGTGGTCAGAAAACCACCACCAAGTGGTGGTGGTTGTGGTGTAGTCTGCTGCAGCAGGGTAAACAAACACCCCTGCAACTGGCTTCGGGGCTAAGTGGGGCCCAGAGAAAAAAATCTTAAAAATGTAAAAATGGTTGGACAATGAAGATGAGCTGGTAGAGTATGTTAGGAATAAATTTCATGCCTAGAATCAATCTACAAAATTCACAACAAATCCCACCATTTTGGGAAAAAACTGAGAGAAGTGCATTTTTGACTTTTGCAAAATCAACACAGCTTGACTTTAGGCAATTTTGAGCTAGATTTGTGAGCTTGATGTGTTGTATTATGATAAAATTAAACTAAATAGAGTATCTCTAGCAAGCTTTGAGCACTTTAAACAAGATTTGGACTTGTCAAGCTTTGACAGTTGACAATAAGCTAAGATTCAAGTGAATTTGACTTTAGGCTTAAACACATACTACTTTTTAACTATAACTTAACCTAAAACAACCTTGTGGAAACTGATTTAATAGAGAAAAACCAATGAAATACCCTAGAACCTAGTTGGATCAGTCAATCCAAACACCCCCTTGAATGTTGATTTGGAAATTTTAACTCAGCAAGTGGGTACTCTAACCATTGAAATCAGAATATAAGCATATACAGTGATTAATGAGATCATATAAATCTTAAAAATACTACTCTAATCATCAAATGCTAGTATCCATAGACCTAACTACATGTATGCAGAATCCACAGTTACACTATAAATTTAAAACACAGCAATCACACAAACTACAATTACTCAATTTCCATTAGATTGCTATCAATCAGAAGACAAAAGAACTAAAAACTAACAAACAAACAGATTTTGAATTAATACTTATGGAATTCATATTTAAATCAGGAAATTTTAAAATGAGACTTACAACTTTTGGTCCCTAACTGAAATAGGATGGACAATAAAACCAAAGCCTATCTCTCAGATAGACTAAGCATCACCATAAACCACCATGTAACCACCCAGAATCATCACATTGGGTCCCTTTGACTTTCATTGACCATTTTGCATTAAAGAGCTAGAATCTATTTGAACCTTACTGAGCTTTATGAAAGCTTATGAATGGATTATGTGGCCCAAAATAAGTATTCAAACAACAACTTTTATACTATCACAAATGAAACTGAGTTTTTTTTTCTTTCTTTCCAAATAGAAATTGCAACTTGTAAATAACAAAAACTTGAACTGCTTTATTGCCTTGAATCAGATTCTTGTTACATTAAAACTCTAAGGAGTACAATTGAAAGCTTTAAACAAACACTGGAAGGAAATTACATTTAATTAGAAAGACTAAACTAAACCATAACTAAGAAATTTAATTACTAATTAACTAACTCTCCTCTGCTTCTTCATTCTTTCTTTTATAGCTCAGTGTGGGGTCTTGAGTCAATCCCACAGCCGTTGGATGAGTAAGAGCTATCCTAGCCCTTTATTTAATTTTGGCGGGAAAGATGGATTTGACCACTTGGGGACCTGGTGATTTGGCAGGGGAGATTTTTGTTGGTTAGTTGTTGTTTGGAGGTGTAGGAGGGGGGTGGGAGTTTATGTGTTGCAGGGGAGGTAATGAGTGAGGGTGTGGAGTGTAGCCCTGGTGTAGCAGGGATGGCAGTGGTGAGGTGGAAAGGGTGAGTTGACCGGGTCAACGAGGAAGGAGTAATAAGGACGGGGTGGGTTTTATTTATTTTTGGAATTGGGCTTTGGCTATGGTGGGCTTGGGTAAAAGGAAAAATGGGTTTGGGTGGTGGATTGGTTTTGGTGTAGGTTTTTATTCAAGGGTCCATTTGGTTAGTTGCCATCACAAGGACCAATTTCGTCATTAACTGAAAATGAAGGGTATATTCTGCCAATTTCACAAACTTGTTCCAAGGGTATATTTTTGCCATATATGAATAGTACAAAGACCACAAATAATATTTTCCATTTAAAAAATACCCGGGGACTATTTCTGCCAAATTCTAAAACTCCAGGGATCTTTTATGCCAATTTGGATTTTTAGGGACTAAACATGTAATTTTCTCAAACTTTTTACCCAAAGTCTAAATTTGATAATTTTTACTTTTAAAAAACTTTGGGTTGACTTTTCTTTCGTTTTAAAACGTCAGGGACTAGTTTTGTCAATATTTGAAACTTGAGGGACTGAAACTGCCAATTGTGCAAACTTTGTTCGTTTTTCATTTGTTTTTAAACGTTTTGCATCTAAAACATATAAAACACACTTTTGAGATAATTTCAGTATTTTGATGCATTATTGGGTGTTTTTGGATGTTTTGGCAGTTCATATAAGACAAAAATGATGAGTATTTACACACTCATCAATCCCCCACACTAAACTATTGCTAGTCCCTAGCAATATTTTGAGAAAAACTTAATGGATTTTAAACTCTTTACCAAAAGCCATTACTTCTGGAGTAGCCAGGTGTAAGAACTGTGGCACACCTGATAACCGTGTGATTTTGAGCAAACCACCAGCTGTCAACGGATTTGAGTAGTCTTTACCAAAAGCCGTTTGCTTCTGGACTAGCCAGCTCTTGATGGAATAGTCAACATCTTGGTGAGCTGATTACCAATTATGGATTTTCCACGGCCTTTACCACAAGCCATAATCTTGCGGGCTAGCCAACTCATTTGTTTTCGGGGAGTTGATGACCCATACAATTTTGGGCAAATTGCAAGCCGTCAACGGATTTGAGATGTCTTTACCAAGAGCCGTTTGCTTCTGGACTAGCCAATCCCTTTTGTCACTTAGACAAGGCGGACTGATTACCATAAAAATTTTGAAGCACCAGTGAAAATTTTTTAAAATTTTTGAAATTTTGGCTAAAACGGGGGTATTATATAGTAAAATGTGATAAAATTCGCTAGAATAGCGAATACCCCCCCACACTAAGCATGAATATTGTCCTCAATATTCAAAATCCCGGCTATTATGCCGACATTTTGAACGTAAAAGGGCAACATTACAAGCTAAGCGTGGAAAACACCATTTTATTTTTTTTCACTCAATTGTAACCATAGCATGGGGGACTCCCCCACACTTAGGGTGAAAACCCTATATGCATGCTATTGTTTTTGTTTACCGAGTCGCTAGCGTGACTCGACCCCGAATTCATTTGTCCTTGGGGAAGCATGATGTGGAAGAAACAATCTCAATCGGACTTTCATTCAAGATGTTTGGACAAACATATGAAGCATGTGAAAGTTCCACACCGATGAGATAAGTATCCGGCTCAAGATAATGATACATGAAAATGCCGGGATCAAAGATAGTGTCCTCACTCCCGAAGGAGTGAAGAAGAGAAGAAGTCACCTTATAGGTGAAGAAAAGGAAGAAAACCATGACGAAAATCATGAGTTGATCTTCTTCCTCGAGAGGAGGCTCAATAGCCTGAGTTTGGATTCCAAAAGGTAAGCTCGTAAACAACCCGGGAGGGTGGGTGGGATTTTGCAAATTCTCATAATTGAGAGCATCTCCCCCCGGGATATCAAACTGATGAGCGAGTTCACCGGAGAACTCCTCATGAAGAGAATTATTCACAAGATGTGAATTTGTGAACTCATGTTCCATTGTGGACTCATCACAATCCTCTTCAAAGATTGGATTATTAGAAATCATAGTGAATTCAGAATCGAATTCAAATAGAGGATTGGTGAGAGTCGTATCGAATGTTTCGGGAACAAAGTGAATATTATTCTCTGTTGGACTGCTGGGATAAGAAGTGAGTGATGGATCATGATGTAGGAGACTTTCAATTTCTCCCAGATCGGCTTGGAAGTCAAGGAGACCATCATCACTTTCCAATGAAAGTGGATCGATGTGAGCAAGTTCATCAGCGAACTCCTCAAGAAGATGATCAGCATCAGTTTGTGGAACTGATGCCTCAACATACTCGATGTCTCCATAAGATATACAATCATCGCTAAAATCTGAGAAAGTCTCAAATTGATCTTTAGGACACTCAATAGGGGAAGGAATATCACAGATATCATCCAAAGTTCCCTGTGACTCTCCTGGGATTGGGACAAGGTTCTCAACACTAGACTTTATGAATTCGTCCGATTCCCTTTCAGGAACAGTGTCAAGATGCTCGTCCCCCATGATCAAAGAGTGAGTGGGAACCTCGGGTGTGATAGCAGTTGTTTGAGATGGAATCTCAACTGCAGGGATATCAGCTGATGAACTTGATGAGGTTTTATAAAATTCAAGGATATCAAGTGTATCCTCATCATCACTGTCATCAGGAATAAAACGGAACAAAGAGCTAGACTTGGCTGCTTTTTCTCTTGCAATGGATTCCCGAATAGATTTTTCATATTCATCTTGGGAATTTATTCTAGCAGCCTGCTCTTCAGCAAGCAATTCTTCCATGGATTTTTGATGAGTATGTCTTTGGGCAAAGTCGTCAACTAAACCCTTAAGCTCATCAACGATTTTCATCAGATTTTGCATTTCTGGAAGAAGTGCTTGATTCATATCGTACTGTGGAGGTTGGTCGTAAAAAGGTGTGTCAAAATTGTTACAAGGGTATGGATTCCCCGTTTGACAATCTGAACTGAAGTGTGGACCTCCACAGAAATCACAACAGTAAAACTGTTGAGGCTGTGGGTTGTACGTGCTAGAGTCATAACCGTTATCAGGAAACTGCTCATAGACAAGCGTGTTTCCCGATTGACAATCAGAACTGTAATGTGAACCACCACAGTACTCACAACAGTAAAACTGCTGAGTATCATGGTGTGGTAACTGATGGAATAAATCAGTCGTGCCATGGTAGGAATAGGGATCTTGGTTATAGACAGATCCGTTTCCTGACTCTACCATGCCACAACTGGGGCAATTGCCACCATTATAAGGATTACCACACCAATGGCAAACCAGAAGGTGTGGGTGAGACATAGAAAGAATCAAATGTGTATAGAGGGTGAGGAAATGAGAATCAAAAGGGTAGGAGGGTGAAGAAGGATATTTTTGGTGTTTTTGGAAATCATTTTGTACAAATGAGAAAGAAAATATTTTTTTGTTTTTTGTGTTAGTTGAAAACTGAGTTTAAAATGTTTTCGGGAACGGTTTTGTTTTGAAAATAAGAAAATATGAACAAAGGATGGATAAATGTACAATGGAACGAATTCCAAAGTCACTAATCAGAAAAACCGTTTAGATAAACGCGCACAACCTCCCCGGCAGTGGCGCCAAAATTTGATTGAGCCTAAACCACCTAACTTATATTGACCAAGGAATGGTCAACAAAGTCAAATAGCCTAGATCAATGCTCCGCGGAAGTATAAGGTTTCCCCGGGTCGTATGTCCCGACGAGGTGTGAATTGTAAACAAACGGTTATTTGATCGGGTGAAATTGGACAGGAAAAGGTTTTGAGTGATTAGAACTAAGGAATCTACAAGAGAATAGCTTAAACAAGCTATACGAATAAGACGGGAAAGTTTGAAAACCCAGAAACGTTTAAAACTTAAAAACGCGTACGTTACGTTTAAATAAAACGTAAACGTACAAAATAAAACGCGAGTTTTAACAAAATAAAATACTTACAAAAGTGAAAATCACATTTTTACAATTCTAATAATAAAAGAAACTTTTTAGAAAATTAAAATTACTTTTTACACTATTTAATTATTTAATATTAATTAAAAACTATTTAATACTTATTATTAATATTTAAATAACTAAAATACACTTACAATATTATTTAAATACTAAAAAGGTAAAAATAAAATTCCTAAACTTATAAAATAACTAAAAATAAGTTTTAAAATTAAAAATAAGTGTTTTTGTCTTTTTGTGATTTTTCTATTAATTAATTACTAATTAATTATTAATTACCTAAATAAACTATTTTAAATTAAGAAAAATACTAAATGAACAGTAACAATTCTAATAAAATTTCTAAAATTACTATATAACATATAAAAGCTATAAAAAATATAAAAACAAGGTTTTACTTAATAAAAACTAATAATGCTAATTTAAACTAATTATTAATTAATAATTAATAAAACTAAGATTAATTCTAATAAATACTAAATGACAAAATAAAAATCTGAAAAAATTATTATAAATACTTTAATATAAGATATAATTAATAAAAATATAAAAATGACAAGTACTTAATAAAAATTTAAAAATGAAAATTAAAATTAAATTACATTAAATAGAAACTATCACTTAATTTTAAATTAACTTTTTTGGATTTTTCTTTTACAAACTTATTTTACAACTAAAAATGAAAACTTTTTATAAAAACAAACATTTTAGAAATCAAAAATAAGCTGATTATGGAACCAAAAGCCAAACAGTTGACTTTGGTTGACCAAGGGGCAAAATAAGCTCAATTGAGATCTAGTGGGGCCCACAATGGTAAAATCTGATACAAATGAGTTACTTGGACATGTTTAAGCAAAAGTTCCACAAATAAGCTCAAGGAATAAGCCCATAAGCACAAATTAAGCACATGTATTCTTACTAGAACTCAGAAACTGGGACAGAAATAGGAGATGAATTTAAGTGGGGCCCAGGGGTTTTGAGGTCAAACCAAGGGTCAAAACATGGACCCTGGTAGGAGGGGGGTTGAAGGATGCAAGGTGGGGGGCTGTGGGACCCACTGGGTGGTCAGAAAACCACCACCAAGTGGTGGTGGTTGTGGTGTAGTCTGCTGCAGCAGGGTAAACAAACACCCCTGCAACTGGCTTCGGGGCTAAGTGGGGCCCAGAGAAAAAAATCTTAAAAATGTAAAAATGGTTGGACAATGAAGATGAGCTGGTAGAGTATGTTAGGAATAAATTTCATGCCTAGAATCAATCTACAAAATTCACAACAAATCCCACCATTTTGGGAAAAAACTGAGAGAAGTGCATTTTTGACTTTTGCAAAATCAACACAGCTTGACTTTAGGCAATTTTGAGCTAGATTTGTGAGCTTGATGTGTTGTATTATGATAAAATTAAACTAAATAGAGTATCTCTAGCAAGCTTTGAGCACTTTAAACAAGATTTGGACTTGTCAAGCTTTGACAGTTGACAATAAGCTAAGATTCAAGTGAATTTGACTTTAGGCTTAAACACATACTACTTTTTAACTATAACTTAACCTAAAACAACCTTGTGGAAACTGATTTAACAGAGAAAAACCAATGAAATACCCTAGAACCTAGTTGGATCAGTCAATCCAAACACCCCCTTGAATGTTGATTTGGAAATTTTAACTCAGCAAGTGGGTACTCTAACCATTGAAATCAGAATATAAGCATATACAATGATTAATGAGATCATATAAATCTTAAAAATACTACTCTAATCATCAAATGCTAGTATCCATAGACCTAACTACATGTATGCAGAATCCACAGTTACACTATAAATTTAAAACACAGCAATCACACAAACTACAATTACTCAATTTCCATTAGATTGCTATCAATCAGAAGACAAAAGAACTAAAAACTAACAAACAAACAGATTTTGAATTAATACTTATGGAATTCATATTTAAATCAGGAAATTTTAAAATGAGACTTACAACTTTTGGTCCCTAACTGAAATAGGATGGACAATAAAACCAAAGCCTATCTCTCAGATAGACTAAGCATCACCATAAACCACCATGTAACCACCCAGAATCATCACATTGAGTCCCTTTGACTTTCATTGACCATTTTGCATTAAAGAGCTAGAATCTATTTGAACCTTACTGAGCTTTATGAAAGCTTATGAATGGATTATGTGGCCCAAAATAAGTATTCAAACAACAACTTTTATACTATCACAAATGAAACTGAGTTTTTTTTTTCTTTCTTTCCAAATAGAAATTGCAACTTGTAAATAACAAAAACTTGAACTGCTTTATTGCCTTGAATCAGATTCTTGTTACATTAAAACTCTAAGGAGTACAATTGAAAGCTTTAAACAAACACTGGAAGGAAATTACATTTAATTAGAAAGACTAAACTAAACCATAACTAAGAAATTTAATTACTAATTAACTAACTCTCCTCTGCTTCTTCATTCTTTCTTTTATAGCTCAGTGTGGGGTCTTGAGTCAATCCCACAGCCATTGGATGAGTAAGAGCTATCCTAGCCCTTTATTTAATTTTGGCAGGAAAGATGGATTTGACCACTTGGGGACCTGGTGATTTGGCAGGGGAGATTTTTGTTGGTTAGTTGTTGTTTGGAGGTGTAGGAGGGGGGTGGGAGTTTATGTGTTGCAGGGGAGGTAATGAGTGAGGGTGTGGAGTGTAGCCCTGGTGTAGCAGGGATGGCAGTGGTGAGGTGGAAAGGGTGAGTTGACCGGGTCAACGAGGAAGGAGTAATAAGGACGGGATGGGTTTTATTTATTTTTGGAATTGGGCTTTGGCTATGGTGGGCTTGGGTAAAAGGAAAAATGGGTTTGGGTGGTGGATTGGTTTTGGTGTAGGTTTTTATTCAAGGGTCCATTTGGTTAGTTGCCATCACAAGGACCAATTTCGTCATTAACTGAAAATGAAGGGTATATTCTGCCAATTTCACAAACTTGTTCCAAGGGTATATTTTTGCCATATATGAATAGTACAAAGACCACAAATAATATTTTCCATTTAAAAAAATACCCGGGGACTATTTCTGCCAAATTCTAAAACTCCAGGGATCTTTTATGCCAATTTGGATTTTTAGGGACTAAACATGTAATTTTCTCAAACTTTTTACCCAAAGTCTAAATTTGATAATTTTTACTTTTAAAAAACTTTGGGTTGACTTTTCTTTCGTTTTAAAACGTCAGGGACTAGTTTTGTCAATATTTGAAACTTGAGGGACTGAAACTGCCAATTGTGCAAACTTTGTTCGTTTTTCATTTGTTTTTAAACGTTTTGCATCTAAAACATATAAAACACACTTTTGAGATAATTTCAGTATTTTGATGCATTATTGGGTGTTTTTGGATGTTTTGGCAGTTCATATAAGACAAAAATGATGAGTATTTACACACTCATCAATCCCCCACACTAAACTATTGCTAGTCCCTAGCAATATTTTGAGAAAAACTTAATGGATTTTAAACTCTTTACCAAAAGCCATTACTTCTGGAGTAGCCAGGTGTAAGAACTGTGGCACACCTGATAACCGTGTGATTTTGAGCAAACCACCAGCTGTCAACGGATTTGAGTAGTCTTTACCAAAAGCCGTTTGCTTCTGGACTAGCCAGCTCTTGATGGAATAGTCAACATCTTGGTGAGCTGATTACCAATTATGGATTTTCCACGGCCTTTACCACAAGCCATAATCTTGCGGGCTAGCCAACTCATTTGTTTTCGGGGAGTTGATGACCCATACAATTTTGGGCAAATTGCAAGCCGTCAACGGATTTGAGATGTCTTTACCAAGAGCCGTTTGCTTCTGGACTAGCCAATCCCTTTTGTCACTTAGACAAGGCGGACTGATTACCATAAAAATTTTGAAGCACCAGTGAAAATTTTTTAAAATTTTTGAAATTTTGGCTAAAACGGGGGTATTATATAGTAAAATGTGATAAAATTCGCTAGAATAGCGAATACCCCCCCACACTAAGCATGAATATTGTCCTTAATATTCAAAATCCCGGCTATTATGCCGACATTTTGAACGTAAAAGGGCAACATTACAAGCTAAGCGTGGAAAACACCATTTTATTTTTTTTCACTCAATTGTAACCATAGCATGGGGGACTCCCCCACACTTAGGGTGAAAACCCTATATGCATGCTATTGTTTTTGTTTACCGAGTCGCTAGCGTGACTCGACCCCGAATTCATTTGTCCTTGGGGAAGCATGATGTGGAAGAAACAATCTCAATCGGACTTTCATTCAAGATGTTTGGACAAACATATGAAGCATGTGAAAGTTCCACACCGATGAGATAAGTATCCGGCTCAAGATAATGATACATGAAAATGCCGGGATCAAAGATAGTGTCCTCACTCCCGAAGGAGTGAAGAAGAGAAGAAGTCACCTTATAGGTGAAGAAAAGGAAGAAAACCATGACGAAAATCATGAGTTGATCTTCTTCCTCGAGAGGAGGCTCAATAGCCTGAGTTTGGATTCCAAAAGGTAAGCTCGTAAACAACCCGGGAGGGTGGGTGGGATTTTGCAAATTCTCATAATTGAGAGCATCTCCCCCCGGGATATCAAACTGATGAGCGAGTTCACCGGAGAACTCCTCATGAAGAGAATTATTCACAAGATGTGAATTTGTGAACTCATGTTCCATTGTGGACTCATCACAATCCTCGTCAAAGATTGGATTATTAGAAATCATAGTGAATTCAGAATCGAATTCAAATAGAGGATTGGTGAGAGTCGTATCGAATGTTTCGGGAACAAAGTGAATATTATTCTCTGTTGGACTGCTGGGATAAGAAGTGAGTGATGGATCATGATGTAGGAGACTTTCAATTTCTCCCAGATCGGCTTGGAAGTCAAGGAGACCATCATCACTTTCCAATGAAAGTGGATCGATGTGAGCAAGTTCATCAGCGAACTCCTCAAGAAGATGATCAGCATCAGTTTGTGGAACTGATGCCTCAACATACTCGATGTCTCCATAAGATATACAATCATCGCTAAAATCTGAGAAAGTCTCAAATTGATCTTTAGGACACTCAATAGGGGAAGGAATATCACAGATATCATCCAAAGTTCCCTGTGACTCTCCTGGGATTGGGACAAGGTTCTCAACACTAGACTTTATGAATTCGTCCGATTCCCTTTCAGGAACAGTGTCAAGATGCTCGTCCCCCATGATCAAAGAGTGAGTGGGAACCTCGAGTGTGATAGCAGTTGTTTGAGATGGAATCTCAACTGCAGGGATATCAGCTGATGAACTTGATTAGGTTTTATAAAATTCAAGGATATCAAGTGTATCCTCATCATCACTGTCATCAGGAATAAAACGGAACAAAGAGCTAGACTTGGCTGCTTTTTCTCCTGCAATGGATTCCCGAATAGATTTTTCATATTCATCTTGGGAATTTATTCTAGCAGCCTGCTCTTCAGCAAGCAATTCTTCCATGGATTTTTGATGAGTATGTCTTTGGGCAAAGTCGTCAACTAAACCCTTAAGCTCATCAACGATTTTCATCAGATTTTGCATTTCTGGAAGAAGTGCTTGATTCATATCGTACTGTGGAGGTTGGTCGTAAAAAGGTGTGTCAAAATTGTTACAAGGGTATGGATTCCCCGTTTGACAATCTGAACTGAAGTGTGGACCTCCACAGAAATCACAACAGTAAAACTGTTGAGGCTGTGGGTTGTACGTGCTAGAGTCATAACCGTTATCAGGAAACTGCTCATAGACAAGCGTGTTTCCCGATTGACAATCAGAACTGTAATGTGAACCACCACAGTACTCACAACAGTAAAACTGCTGAGTATCATGGTGTGGTAACTGATGGAATAAATCAGTCGTGCCATGGTAGGAATAGGGATCTTGGTTATAGACAGATCCGTTTTCTGACTCTACCATGCCACAACTGGGGCAATTGCCACCATTATAAGGATTACCACACCAATGGCAAACCAGAAGGTGTGGGTGAGACATAGAAAGAATCAAATGTGTATAGAGGGTGAGGAAATGAGAATCAAAAGGGTAGGAGGGTGAAGAAGGATATTTTTGGTGTTTTTGGAAATCATTTTGTACAAATGAGAAAGAAAATATTTTTTTGTTTTTTGTGTTAGTTGAAAACTGAGTTTAAAATGTTTTCGGGAACGGTTTTGTTTTGAAAATAAGAAAATATGAACAAAGGATGGATAAATGTACAATGGAACGAATTCCAAAGTCACTAATCAGAAAAACCGTTTAGATAAACGCGCACAACCTCCCCGGCAGTGGCGCCAAAATTTGATTGAGCCTAAACCACCTAACTTATATTGACCAAGGAATGGTCAACAAAGTCAAATAGCCTAGATCAATGCTCCGCGGAAGTATAAGGTTTCCCCGGGTCGTATGTCCCGACGAGGTGTGAATTGTAAACAAACGGTTATTTGATCGGGTGAAATTGGACAGGAAAAGGTTTTGAGTGATTAGAACTAAGGAATCTACAAGAGAATAGCTTAAACAAGCTATACGAATAAGACGGGAAAGTTTGAAAACCCAGAAACGTTTAAAACTTAAAAACGCGTACGTTACGTTTAAATAAAACGTAAACGTACAAAATAAAACGCGAGTTTTAACAAAATAAAATACTTACAAAAGTGAAAATCACATTTTTACAATCCTAATAATAAAAGAAACTTTTTAGAAAATTAAAATTACTTTTTACACTATTTAATTATTTAATATTAATTAAAAACTATTTAATACTTATTATTAATATTTAAATAACTAAAATACACTTACAATATTATTTAAATACTAAAAAGGTAAAAATAAAATTCCTAAACTTATAAAATAACTAAAAATAAGTTTTAAAATTAAAAATAAGTGTTTTTGTCTTTTTGTGATTTTTCTATTAATTAATTACTAATTAATTATTAATTACCTAAATAAACTATTTTAAATTAAGAAAAATACTAAATGAACAGTAACAATTCTAATAAAATTTCTAAAATTACTATATAACATATAAAAGCTATAAAAAATATAAAAACAAGGTTTTACTTAATAAAAACTAATAATGCTAATTTAAACTAATTATTAATTAATAATTAATAAAACTAAGATTAATTCTAATAAATACTAAATGACAAAATAAAAATCTGAAAAAATTATTATAAATACTTTAATATAAGATATAATTAATAAAAATATAAAAATGACAAGTACTTAATAAAAATTTAAAAATGAAAATTAAAATTAAATTACATTAAATAGAAACTATCACTTAATTTTAAATTAACTTTTTTGGATTTTTCTTTTACAAACTTATTTTACAACTAAAAATGAAAACTTTTTATAAAAACAAACATTTTAGAAATCAAAAATAAGCTGATTATGGAACCAAAAGCCAAACAGTTGACTTTGGTTGACCAAGGGGCAAAATAAGCTCAATTGAGATCTAGTGGGGCCCACAATGGTAAAATCTGATACAAATGAGTTACTTGGACATGTTTAAGCAAAAGTTCCACAAATAAGCTCAAGGAATAAGCCCATAAGCACAAATTAAGCACATGTATTCTTACTAGAACTCAGAAACTGGGACAGAAATAGGAGATGAATTTAAGTGGGGCCCAGGGGTTTTGAGGTCAAACCAAGGGTCAAAACATGGACCCTGGTAGGAGGGGGTTGAAGGATGCAAGGTGGGGGGCTGTGGGACCCACTGGGTGGTCAGAAAACCACCACCAAGTGGTGGTGGTTGTGGTGTAGTCTGCTGCAGCAGGGTAAACAAACACCCCTGCAACTGGCTTCGGGGCTAAGTGGGGCCCAGAGAAAAAAATCTTAAAAATGTAAAAATGGTTGGACAATGAAGATGAGCTGGTAGAGTATGTTAGGAATAAATTTCATGCCCAGAATCAATCTACAAAATTCACAACAAATCCCACCATTTTGGGAAAAAACTGAGAGAAGTGCATTTTTGACTTTTGCAAAATCAACACAGCTTGACTTTAGGCAATTTTGAGCTAGATTTGTGAGCTTGATGTGTTGTATTATGATAAAATTAAACTAAATAGAGTATCTCTAGCAAGCTTTGAGCACTTTAAACAAGATTTGGACTTGTCAAGCTTTGACAGTTGACAATAAGCTAAGATTCAAGTGAATTTGACTTTAGGCTTAAACACATACTACTTTTTAACTATAACTTAACCTAAAACAACCTTGTGGAAACTGATTTAACAGAGAAAAACCAATGAAATACCCTAGAACCTAGTTGGATCAGTCAATCCAAACACCCCCTTGAATGTTGATTTGGAAATTTTAACTCAGCAAGTGGGTACTCTAACCATTGAAATCAGAATATAAGCATATACAGTGATTAATGAGATCATATAAATCTTAAAAATACTACTCTAATCATCAAATGCTAGTATCCATAGACCTAACTACATGTATGCAGAATCCACAGTTACACTATAAATTTAAAACACAGCAATCACACAAACTACAATTACTCAATTTCCATTAGATTGCTATCAATCAGAAGACAAAAGAACTAAAAACTAACAAACAAACAGATTTTGAATTAATACTTATGGAATTCATATTTAAATCAGGAAATTTTAAAATGAGACTTACAACTTTTGGTCCCTAACTGAAATAGGATGGACAATAAAACCAAAGCCTATCTCTCAGATAGACTAAGCATCACCATAAACCACCATGTAACCACCCAGAATCATCACATTGAGTCCCTTTGACTTTCATTGACCATTTTGCATTAAAGAGCTAGAATCTATTTGAACCTTACTGAGCTTTATGAAAGCTTATGAATGGATTATGTGGCCCAAAATAAGTATTCAAACAACAACTTTTATACTATCACAAATGAAACTGAGTTTTTTTTTCTTTCTTCCCAAATAGAAATTGCAACTTGTAAATAACAAAAACTTGAACTGCTTTATTGCCTTGAATCAGATTCTTGTTACATTAAAACTCTAAGGAGTACAATTGAAAGCTTTAAACAAACACTGGAAGGAAATTACATTTAATTAGAAAGACTAAACTAAACCATAACTAAGAAATTTAATTACTAATTAACTAACTCTCCTCTGCTTCTTCATTCTTTCTTTTATAGCTCAGTGTGGGGTCTTGAGTCAATCCCACAGCCGTTGGATGAGTAAGAGCTATCCTAGCCCTTTATTTAATTTTGGCAGGAAAGATGGATTTGACCACTTGGGGACCTGGTGATTTGGCAGGGGAGATTTTTGTTGGTTAGTTGTTGTTTGGAGGTGTAGGAGGGGGGTGGGAGTTTATGTGTTGCAGGGGAGGTAATGAGTGAGGGTGTGGAGTGTAGCCCTGGTGTAGCAGGGATGGCAGTGGTGAGGTGGAAAGGGTGAGTTGACCGGGTCAACGAGGAAGGAGTAATAAGGACGGGATGGGTTTTATTTATTTTTGGAATTGGGCTTTGGCTATGGTGGGCTTGGGTAAAAGGAAAAATGGGTTTGGGTGGTGGATTGGTTTTGGTGTAGGTTTTTATTCAAGGGTCCATTTGGTTAGTTGCCATCACAAGGACCAATTTCGTCATTAACTGAAAATGAAGGGTATATTCTGCCAATTTCACAAACTTGTTCCAAGGGTATATTTTTGCCATATATGAATAGTACAAAGACCACAAATAATATTTTCCATTTAAAAAAATACCCGGGGACTATTTCTGCCAAATTCTAAAACTCCAGGGATCTTTTATGCCAATTTGGATTTTTAGGGACTAAACATGTAATTTTCTCAAACTTTTTACCCAAAGTCTAAATTTGATAATTTTTACTTTTAAAAAACTTTGGGTTGACTTTTCTTTCGTTTTAAAACGTCAGGGACTAGTTTTGTCAATATTTGAAACTTGAGGGACTGAAACTGCCAATTGTGCAAACTTTGTTCGTTTTTCATTTGTTTTTAAACGTTTTGCATCTAAAACATATAAAACACACTTTTGAGATAATTTCAGTATTTTGATGCATTATTGGGTGTTTTTGGATGTTTTGGCAGTTCATATAAGACAAAAATGATGAGTATTTACACACTCATCAATCCCCCACACTAAACTATTGCTAGTCCCTAGCAATATTTTGAGAAAAACTTAATGGATTTTAAACTCTTTACCAAAAGCCATTACTTCTGGAGTAGCCAGGTGTAAGAACTGTGGCACACCTGATAACCGTGTGATTTTGAGCAAACCACCAGCTGTCAACGGATTTGAGTAGTCTTTACCAAAAGCCGTTTGCTTCTGGACTAGCCAGCTCTTGATGGAATAGTCAACATCTTGGTGAGCTGATTACCAATTATGGATTTTCCACGGCCTTTACCACAAGCCATAATCTTGCGGGCTAGCCAACTCATTTGTTTTCGGGGAGTTGATGACCCATACAATTTTGGGCAAATTGCAAGCCGTCAACGGATTTGAGATGTCTTTACCAAGAGCCGTTTGCTTCTGGACTAGCCAATCCCTTTTGTCACTTAGACAAGGCGGACTGATTACCATAAAAATTTTGAAGCACCAGTGAAAATTTTTTAAAATTTTTGAAATTTTGGCTAAAACGGGGGTATTATATAGTAAAATGTGATAAAATTCGCTAGAATAGCGAATACCCCCCACACTAAGCATGAATATTGTCCTCAATATTCAAAATCCCGGCTATTATGCCGACATTTTGAACGTAAAAGGGCAACATTACAAGCTAAGCGTGGAAAACACCATTTTATTTTTTTTCACTCAATTGTAACCATAGCATGGGGGACTCCCCCACACTTAGGGTGAAAACCCTATATGCATGCTATTGTTTTTGTTTACCGAGTCGCTAGCGTGACTCGACCCCGAATTCATTTGTCCTTGGGGAAGCATGATGTGGAAGAAACAATCTCAATCGGACTTTCATTCAAGATGTTTGGACAAACATATGAAGCATGTGAAAGTTCCACACCGATGAGATAAGTATCCGGCTCAAGATAATGATACATGAAAATGCCGGGATCAAAGATAGTGTCCTCACTCCCGAAGGAGTGAAGAAGAGAAGAAGTCACCTTATAGGTGCAGAAAAGGAAGAAAACCATGACGAAAATCATGAGTTGATCTTCTTCCTCGAGAGGAGGCTCAATAGCCTGAGTTTGGATTCCAAAAGGTAAGCTCGTAAACAACCCGGGAGGGTGGGTGGGATTTTGCAAATTCTCATAATTGAGAGCATCTCCCCCCGGGATATCAAACTGATGAGCTAGTTCACCGGAGAACTCCTCATGAAGAGAATTATTCACAAGATGTGAATTTGTGAACTCATGTTCCATTGTGGACTCATCACAATCCTCGTCAAAGATTGGATTATTAGAAATCATAGTGAATTCAGAATCGAATTCAAATAGAGGATTGGTGAGAGTCGTATCGAATGTTTCGGGAACAAAGTGAATATTATTCTCTGTTGGACTGCTGGGATAAGAAGTGAGTGATGGATCATGATGTAGGAGACTTTCAATTTCTCCCAGATCGGCTTGGAAGTCAAGGAGACCATCATCACTTTCCAATGAAAGTGGATCGATGTGAGCAAGTTCATCAGCGAACTCCTCAAGAAGATGATCAGCATCAGTTTGTGGAACTGATGCCTCAACATACTCGATGTCTCCATAAGATATACAATCATCGCTAAAATCTGAGAAAGTCTCAAATTGATCTTTAGGACACTCAATAGGGGAAGGAATATCACAGATATCATCCAAAGTTCCCTGTGACTCTCCTGGGATTGGGACAAGGTTCTCAACACTAGACTTTATGAATTCGTCCGATTCCCTTTCAGGAACAGTGTCAAGATGCTCGTCCCCCATGATCAAAGAGTGAGTGGGAACCTCGGGTGTGATAGCAGTTGTTTGAGATGGAATCTCAACTGCAGGGATATCAGCTGATGAACTTGATGAGGTTTTATAAAATTCAAGGATATCAAGTGTATCCTCATCATCACTGTCATCAGGAATAAAACGGAACAAAGAGCTAGACTTGGCTGCTTTTTCTCTTGCAATGGATTCCCGAATAGATTTTTCATATTCATCTTGGGAATTTATTCTAGCAGCCTGCTCTTCAGCAAGCAATTCTTCCATGGATTTTTGATGAGTATGTCTTTGGGCAAAGTCGTCAACTAAACCCTTAAGCTCATCAACGATTTTCATCAGATTTTGCATTTCTGGAAGAAGTGCTTGATTCATATCGTACTGTGGAGGTTGGTCGTAAAAAGGTGTGTCAAAATTGTTACAAGGGTATGGATTCCCCGTTTGACAATCTGAACTGAAGTGTGGACCTCCACAGAAATCACAACAGTAAAACTGTTGAGGCTGTGGGTTGTACGTGCTAGAGTCATAACCGTTATCAGGAAACTGCTCATAGACAAGCGTGTTTCCCGATTGACAATCAGAACTGTAATGTGAACCACTGTTGGGATCAAAGTTTTTGATCCTAACACGTAAATGGAACGACATTTACGGGATTACATTTACTATCTTGTTAAGCCAAAACACATGGACTAGTTATGTAATATTGCCATAGTATAGCATGTGTTAGGCTTTATATACCCCTCCATACTTCCATGGAGGGGTGAGACTTAGTGTGTGTTTTTCTCATTTCCTTATTATCAATAAAATCACCTAGTTTTCCTTCTCTCTCTACTCTCTCTCTCTAACAATGGGTTTCTTCTTCTTCCACCAAACCCGACCTCCCGAATCACATAATCAACATAAAACTATGATCCTACAAGTGGCATCAGAGCCAAGGTTATTATTTTGTTGATTTTTGTGATTTTCATCTTGTCAAAATTGTCATCTTTATGCTGTTTAACCTTGTATCGTACTATTCTTTACATATTATTTGGTTTAAAGTATCACAATGATCAAAAAGTCCAGCCTTTCAATATCAGTTTCATAGATCTGTTTTCCTGTGGTCAGTTTATTAGCCTCGGTAACAGTTTATTGCAACTTTTATTGCATCATTTTTGTGACTTTGGTACCAACTCGAGAATATTTGTGGTCTGAAACTGGCAAAGAATCTGGACGGAATTTTTGGTCGGAAAAGTCACCGGAAAATAGTCGGACTTTCTTGTAAAGAAAGTTTCGAAATTCTAAAACCCTTAACTTTCGAAAAGTTACATGTTTTTTTTCGAAAAGTTAATGTTTTCGAAAAATTTAACCAAATTTTCGAAAAGTTAAATTCAAAGTTTTTCGAAAAGTTATGTAATTTTTTCGAAAAGTTAAAGAAAAACACGTTCTCGATAAGTTACAAAATTCTCGATAAGTGTCAAAACTTTCGAAAATTTTCCAGAGATGAGATGATGAAGAAGGCCAGTGACCGAACATAACCAAAATACCTAAGCCTCTATGTGGACTTCAGTTTACTACATCATTAGTCCACTGCGAAACCAAAAGGATAATAATCATATACGAGACACTTATGACTTGGGTTACCAACTACCAACCAATACCAGCCCATTCACAACCACAACCGACTCCTCATCATCTAAATTAAAACCCAACATCAATCTCATATCTCAACAAAGACTCAAACCTAAAAGTAAAAATACTATCATATGATCTCAGTCATTTCTTTTCGTGGATTACATAAAGTTATTCAAGACCAAAGCCCAGATACACGAAAGAAAAATTCATCATCGATCTGTGAGAATATACTTTTCTTTTTATATTCGAAATTAAAGAAAAGACCAATAACAATATTGTTATAATCTCTTCCTTGTTTCGATTAAGCGGCACAAACTGATAACTAAAGAAACTATTAAACCTACCCGAGAGCTTATATGAAGCTCTTGAAGTCAAACCTTTGTTCTTCTTGAGTCCTTGATCCGTGTTAATCGTCTAAAATCTTTGAGGAACCGATTGTCTATTGATCGGTTTTTCATAAGATAATTGAAGAATCAAGGTCAGTGGGTGTGGTGTGTTCTGGACTTGTCATGTGCTCGATGGATACAAACTGGGAAAGTTGTTTGATTGATGAGCTGAGTTTGGAGTATATGTTGATGAGATGAAAAGCTGCTGGATGAGAAGAAATAATGAGGGGGGGCGGATTTTTTGAGGTGTGAGTAATATTAGGGTATGTTTATACTTTATAACCGGGTGTGTGATGTGTGGATTGGATCGAGCTTTTGTTACTTTGGGCCCGAGTTATTTCAATTTCGTTTGGGCTTTACACGAACCAATAAATTGGATCAGTTTTTTCTTTGGCTGAAATATTGTGACAAACGGATTTTTTTTGAATCATCCGTATTATGGTTTATTGGGCTTGTGATTATTATTATCCGAAAATGACATTGACTGAGCTGAATATTTAATTAAGGTATACATGGTATGCATTTTTGGTACAATCGTTGGTAGAAAGTGTGGTATTCTGGTTATCACAAATCTTCACGGGGATACATTTTTGACAAGATCGGGAAACCATTATCAAGTTCACTTAAACCGTCAAAAGGCTAGATATGGGCGTTTAACCGTAAGATGTGACTACGGCGATAATTCTTTATTATTTATTTGAGATTGAAGTGGGATTTCACGGGCGTGTGTACTTAGTATCTGAAGATATCGGGGTTGGTTGGATGAAGATTCTTCGAGATCCTTGTTCGAGCTTTTAACCTTTAAAATGACGAAGACTTAGATATCTAGTTATTTTTGTGATTCTCTCTTTCTATTACCACAAAATAACTATCACTTTAAGGAGTTACGTTGTAGTGCTCAGTGTCACACGAAGTTGTGGATAGTCAAGAGGTGATGTACGACTTATACTTGATGGTTGGTTGGTTGATGAGTATAGAGTACTTAGGGATTCGATGGGGTGCGAACTCTCTACACCGCTCTTTGTCATACATTAGTGCAAGTTTAAGTCACAAGTTCGGGTTATTTTACTTCGCTCTCAAGTTCATAATATTGAATTTTCTCCATCAGTAGTCACTACAAAGAGCCGATAGAATGATAATGGGGTCGGTAAAGAGTTAGATGAGAAGAGTATCAAAGAGTAGAGTTGCTTATCAGCAGTTGATTCTCACTGGCTATTTTTTAATACTTCACACATAATCGGTTAGTTAGACATATGGGGTTACGCTGCCTCCGTTTCCATCGTAAACATAGTGTGTATGCTTCCGATTCCGCGAAGACATCGTGGGGGAAGAGAGAGTGGGTGTTCTTTGCTTTCTTACCCTTTTCTTGCCTTCTTTGCGAAAACACTCATTTTCCACGAGGTTCTGCAATTAGGGGGAAGAAATGTGCACATCAGGGACGCATAATAGACTCATGTGATCGAGCTTACAATTTTATTAATACCGGAGAGACGTCCGCAGAGATGATCAGTGGTTAAATTTTGTGACTTTGGTGTAATCGTTTCAACTCTCGCGGGTTGTGAAGTGTGAAGTAGCCTACTTAAGTGAGAAGATCTTGCTGATTTCTTGCATGTTAACCCCGAACGGAGCTTCCGCATTGAGCATAACCGTGATTAAGTAACTAGTCAGATTTGCTTGGTGTGGTTTACGGTGTCATCTACAAATTCCGCAGCGTACTCAAAACTTCAATAGTTAGAAGACATGTGGACTACATCAAAGTTTCGAATCTGCTGAAGACGGTTGTCAGTTTGGGGGGAAGCTGATTCAGAAACTTCGCCAAAAAGAAGTGTACGAAGAAGCTGCTAAAGACATGCAGCATGAATTGGGGGGAAGTTAATCCATTTCATGCATATTACATCATTTGCCTACAAGTAAAGATAAAGTTCTCAAGCCGGGGTACAAGATAAGGACAAAGAGCGTTAACTGTCGTCATCCTCAACAATTTGAAGAGCTTATGAAGACCTTTCTTTATTTGTATTTGTACTTGTAGGAAATGTTGTAAGTAATCCCTTATGTCGCCCCATTGGGGGAAGATTGTTGGGATCAAAGTTTTTGATCCTAACACGTAAATGGAACGACATTTACGGGATTACATTTACTATCTTGTTAAGCCAAAACACATGGACTAGTTATGTAATATTGCCATAGTATAGCATGTGTTAGGCTTTATATACCCCTCCATACTTCCATGGAGGGGTGAGACTTAGTGTGTGTTTTTCTCATTTCCTTATTATCAATAAAATCACCTAGTTTTCCTTCTCTCTCTACTCTCTCTCTCTAACAATGGGTTTCTTCTTCTTCCACCAAACCCGACCTCCCGAATCACATAATCAACATAAAACTATGATCCTACAACCACCACAGTACTCACAACAGTAAAACTGCTGAGTATCATGGTGTGGTAACTGATGGAATAAATCAGTCGTGCCATGGTAGGAATAGGGATCTTGGTTATAGACAGATCCGTTTCCTGACTCTACCATGCCACAACTGGGGCAATTGCCACCATTATAAGGATTACCACACCAATGGCAAACCAGAAGGTGTGGGTGAGACATAGAAAGAATCAAATGTGTATAGAGGGTGAGGAAATGAGAATCAAAAGGGTAGGAGGGTGAAGAAGGATATTTTTGGTGTTTTTGGAAATCATTTTATACAAATGAGAAAGAAAATATTTTTGTGTTTTTTGTGTTAGTTGAAAACTTAGTTTAAAATGTTTTCGGGAACGGTTTTGTTTTGAAAATAAGAAAATATGAACAAAGGATGGATAAATGTACAATGGAACGAATTCCAAAGTCACTAATCAGAAAAACCGTTTAGATAAACGCGCACAACCTCCCCGGCAGCGGCGCCAAAATTTGATTGAGCCTAAACCACCTAACTTATATTGACCAAGGAATGGTCAACAAAGTCAAATAGCCTAGATCAATGCTCCGCGGAAGTATAAGGTTTCCCCGGGTCGTATGTCCCGACGAGGTGTGAATTGTAAACAAACGGTTATTTGATCGGGTGAAATTGGACAGGAAAAGGTTTTGAGTGATTAGAACTAAGGAATCTACAAGAGAATAGCTTAAACAAGCTATACGAATAAGACGGGAAAGTTTGAAAACCCAGAAACGTTTAAAACTTAAAAACGCGTACGTTACGTTTAAATAAAACGTAAACGTACAAAATAAAACGCGAGTTTTAACAAAATAAAATACTTACAAAAGTGAAAATCACATTTTTACAATCCTAATAATAAAAGAAACTTTTAGAAAATTAAAATTACTTTTTACACTATTTAATTATTTAATATTAATTAAAACTATTTAATACTTATTATTAATATTTAAATAACTAAAATACACTTACAATATTATTTAAATACTAAAAAGGTAAAAATAAAATTCCTAAACTTATAAAATAACTAAAAATAAGTTTTAAAATTAAAAATAAGTGTTTTTGTCTTTTTGTGATTTTTCTATTAATTAATTACTAATTAATTATTAATTACCTAAATAAACTATTTTAAATTAAGAAAAATACTAAATGAACAGTAACAATTCTAATAAAATTTCTAAAATTACTATATAACATATAAAAGCTATAAAAAATATAAAAACAAGGTTTTACTTAATAAAAACTAATAATGCTAATTTAAACTAATTATTAATTAATAATTAATAAAACTAAGATTAATTCTAATAAATACTAAATGACAAAATAAAAATCTGAAAAAATTATTATAAATACTTTAATATAAGATATAATTAATAAAAATATAAAAATGACAAGTACTTAATAAAAATTTAAAAATGAAAATTAAAATTAAATTACATTAAATAGAAACTATCACTTAATTTTAAATTAACTTTTTTGGATTTTTCTTTTACAAACTTATTTTACAACTAAAAATGAAAACTTTTTATAAAAACAAACTTTTTAGAAATCAAAAATAAGCTGATTATGGAACCAAAAGCCAAACAGTTGACTTTGGTTGACCAAGGGGCAAAATAAGCTCAATTGAGATCTAGTGGGGCCCACAATGGTAAAATCTGATACAAATGAGTTACTTGGACATGTTTAAGCAAAAGTTCCACAAATAAGCTCAAGGAATAAGCCCATAAGCACAAATTAAGCACATGTATTCTTACTAGAACTCAGAAACTGGGACAGAAATAGGAGATGAATTTAAGTGGGGCCCAGGGGTTTTGAGGTCAAACCAAGGGTCAAAACATGGACCCTGGTAGGAGGGGGGTTGAAGGATGCAAGGTGGGGGGCTGTGGGACCCACTGGGTGGTCAGAAAACCACCACCAAGTGGTGGTGGTTGTGGTGTAGTCTGCTGCAGCAGGGTAAACAAACACCCCTGCAACTGGCTTCGGGGCTAAGTGGGGCCCAGAGAAAAAAATCTTAAAAATGTAAAAATGGTTGGACAATGAAGATGAGCTGGTAGAGTATGTTAGGAATAAATTTCATGCCCAGAATCAATCTACAAAATTCACAACAAATCCCACCATTTTGGGAAAAAACTGAGAGAAGTGCATTTTTGACTTTTGCAAAATCAACACAGCTTGACTTTAGGCAATTTTGAGCTAGATTTGTGAGCTTGATGTGTTGTATTATGATAAAATTAAACTAAATAGAGTATCTCTAGCAAGCTTTGAGCACTTTAAACAAGATTTGGACTTGTCAAGCTTTGACAGTTGACAATAAGCTAAGATTCAAGTGAATTTGACTTTAGGCTTAAACACATACTACTTTTTAACTATAACTTAACCTAAAACAACCTTGTGGAAACTGATTTAACAGAGAAAAACCAATGAAATACCCTAGAACCTAGTTGGATCAGTCAATCCAAACACCCCCTTGAATGTTGATTTGGAAATTTTAACTCAGCAAGTGGGTACTCTAACCATTGAAATCAGAATATAAGCATATACAGTGATTAATGAGATCATATAAATCTTAAAAATACTACTCTAATCATCAAATGCTAGTATCCATAGACCTAACTACATGTATGCAGAATCCACAGTTACACTATAAATTTAAAACACAGCAATCACACAAACTACAATTACTCAATTTCCATTAGATTGCTATCAATCAGAAGACAAAAGAACTAAAAACTAACAAACAAACAGATTTTGAATTAATACTTATGGAATTCATATTTAAATCAGGAAATTTTAAAATGAGACTTACAACTTTTGGTCCCTAACTGAAATAGGATGGACAATAAAACCAAAGCCTATCTCTCAGATAGACTAAGCATCACCATAAACCACCATGTAACCACCCAGAATCATCACATTGAGTCCCTTTGACTTTCATTGACCATTTTGCATTAAAGAGCTAGAATCTATTTGAACCTTACTGAGCTTTATGAAAGCTTATGAATGGATTATGTGGCCCAAAATAAGTATTCAAACAACAACTTTTATACTATCACAAATGAAACTGAGTTTTTTTTTCTTTCTTTCCAAATAGAAATTGCAACTTGTAAATAACAAAAACTTGAACTGCTTTATTGCCTTGAATCAGATTCTTGTTACATTAAAACTCTAAGGAGTACAATTGAAAGCTTTAAACAAACACTGGAAGGAAATTACATTTAATTAGAAAGACTAAACTAAACCATAACTAAGAAATTTAATTACTAATTAACTAACTCTCCTCTGCTTCTTCATTCTTTCTTTTGTAGCTCAGTGTGGGGTCTTGAGTCAATCCCACAGCCGTTGGATGAGTAAGAGCTATCCTAGCCCTTTATTTAATTTTGGCGGGAAAGATGGATTTGACCACTTGGGGACCTGGTGATTTGGCAGGGGAGATTTTTGTTGGTTAGTTGTTGTTTGGAGGTGTAGGAGGGGGGTGGGAGTTTATGTGTTGTAGGGGAGGTAATGAGTGAGGGTGTGGAGTGTAGCCCTGGTGTAGCAGGGATGGCAGTGGTGAGGTGGAAAGGGTGAGTTGACCGGGTCAACGAGGAAGGAGTAATAAGGACGGGGTGGGTTTTATTTATTTTTGGAATTGGGCTTTGGCTATGGTGGGCTTGGGTAAAAGGAAAAATGGGTTTGGGTGGTGGATTGGTTTTGGTGTAGGTTTTTATTCAAGGGTCCATTTGGTTAGTTGCCATCACAAGGACCAATTTCGTCATTAACTGAAAATGAAGGGTATATTCTGCCAATTTCACAAACTTGTTCCAAGGGTATATTTTTGCCATATATGAATAGTACAAAGACCACAAATAATATTTTCCATTTAAAAAAATACCCGGGGACTATTTCTGCCAAATTCTAAAACTCCAGGGATCTTTTATGCCAATTTGGATTTTTAGGGACTAAACATGTAATTTTCTCAAACTTTTTACCCAAAGTCTAAATTTGATAATTTTTACTTTTAAAAAACTTTGGGTTGACTTTTCTTTCGTTTTAAAACGTCAGGGACTAGTTTTGTCAATATTTGAAACTTGAGGGACTGAAACTGCCAATTGTGCAAACTTTGTTCGTTTTTCATTTGTTTTTAAACGTTTTGCATCTAAAACATATAAAACACACTTTTGAGATAATTTCAGTATTTTGATGCATTATTGGGTGTTTTTGGATGTTTTGGCAGTTCATATAAGACAAAAATGATGAGTATTTACACACTCATCATCTTGATTTTAACATGCTAGGCTAGATCTCTTTTGTGTTTGCTTAGATGTAGTAAAACCTAGATGTTGATTATGGGTTGATTGCTTGTTTATAGTTGTTACGGATGAATGATTTCGATGTTAGGCTTAAGAAAACTGGAAGACTTCTATAGGGTAACATGCTTGAATGTCTTAAGAAACATGAACCAATGCGTACTAGGTTTTTATGGTTGTATTTAATGCATGAGCGAATTCTAATGATCCCATGTTAGGAGCTTCTTGCAGGCTCGACATAGGAGTGAAGTAGGAGCTTATAGAGTTAGGGAAGTACGTACGCCACCCCACGAATGGTATTAAGGAATATAACCCGTCATCCACGCAATTGTAACAAACTATCAACATGTAAAAGATATCTAGGGAGTAATGAAATCTAAGTAAACACAATTTTCCCATTTATTGTTCACACCACTAGTTTAATTAGCTTTATTTACATTTTTGTTATTTTATTTTGATCGCATCTTTAGTTATTGGGTTTGTTGATTAGCAACTAATTCCGCCTACTCCTCCAAAACCCGAGATTTTAATTGCTTTTATAAAAATATAAAAATACAAAAAGAATCATCCCTCACCTCTAGACTTAATTTTTAGGCTTTCTAATCCTAGCGACACTATTCCTGAGTTGAACGATCAATCCCCTGGTACTTGTCACTATACTATACTACAACAATCAGGTACACCGCCTGGTGGGTGTTGTAAGCTTCTCGAGATCCCTTGAGAGGTAAAGCCTGGTGCAATTCCCACACATCAGCTATAGCAGGGCGCACCATGGAGTATGCACAGGAGGAGCCGGAAAATGCCTCCCCACCACTATTGGAGGCGACCTCAGTGCGCAGTGTTCCATCTCAGAAGGTGCCATCCCCAGAACTATCGCTCACAGATTCCTCAGAAAGTATGGGGATCCTTAAGGCTGACAGCGAGCCGGAAGAGGCGAGCCAGGGAGTGAAGCACAAGAAAGCTTCTGGCGATGGTGGCGCGGGCACATCCAAGCGAAGACGCCATATTATTACTGTGGATGTGTCATTAGAGGAGGATGCGTCGCTATCCATCACTGCACAGGATACAGCTGAAACTCCTTCCCCCAAGTAAGTAAGGAAACCTATGCCTCGTTTATTTTTTCGTATTCTCCGTTGATATAATAACCTTGAATCCTTGTCATTTGCGTGCAGTGATGAAGCTGCAGGGTGTGATGCTGCGTATACTGGGAAATCGCCACCTAAGGCGAGTCTCCCTCAAATGGATGAGCCTACGAAGGCATGCGAGGATGTGCCTATAGATCAGCTGATAGAGGAGCTTAGCTTGGCTGCTGCGCATCAGGCGACATTAGTTGCTCAACTCAAGGCAAGGTATGCTGGTGAAGGGAGCAGCAGTGTGCAGAAAGATGAAGAAATTGCGCTACTGAAGACGTAGTTGGCTAGTGCTCATGCTGCAGTAGAGTCAACAAATGCGTACGCCAAGAAGCTCGCTGATGAGAAGATGTCACTATTTGCCCAAGTGAACCAAGAGCGTTCTACTTTTGATCAGTACAAGTCCACTTGCATATGAGGGTTGAAGTACATGGAGCAGAACAAGAGTAAACACTTCTCTCAATTGGATGAGTTTCGCAAGACTGTAGAGGATACGCTGGAGAAGCAGGAGGGTAAGCTGCGCAAGCTCAGTATAGAGTATGATAAAGAGCTATACCTACACTTGGTATCCTCCATTGCTGAGCGCAGGTGGCTAATCAGCCATGGTCTTCGTCTTGCTGCTATGAGCACTTTAGAGTCCCAAGACGTTAGAGAAGCATTTGGGAATGTTGTCAATGCGCCTTGGCACGTGGCAAGGCGGAAGCTGTAGAGGACCTGCACGAGAGCCAAATGTTGACGGTGCCCATCGTGCAAGTGCCAGGTTACAATAGCGATACCTACGCTGAGCTTGTCGCTGCTATGAAGAAGACGAAGCTGTTAGAGCTTCCTCATATTGCTCAACTGGAGCACGATCAAGACTACCCCATAGGTGTTATCATGGAGGGGTTGTGATGCATGGGAATTGCACCAGGCTTTACCTCTCGAGGGATCTCGAGAAGCTTACAACCCCCACCAGGCAGTGTACCTAATCGTTGTAGTATAGTATAGTGACAAGTACCGGGGGATTGATCGTTCAACTCAGGAATAGTGTCGCTAGGATTATAAAGCCAAAAAACTAGGTCTAGAGGTGAGGGATGATTCTTTTTGTATTTTTATATTTTATGAAAAGCAATTAAAATCTCGTGTTTTTAGAAGAGTGGGCGGAATTAGTTGCTAGTCAACTAACCCAATAACTAAAGATGCAATCAAAATAAAATAACAGAAATGAAAATAAACTAATTAAACTAATAGTGTGAACAATAAATGGGAGAATTGTGTTTACTTAGATTTCACTCCTATATCGAGCCTGCAGGAAGCTCCTAACATGGGATCACTAGAATTCGCTCATGCATTAAATACAACCATAAAAACCTAGTACACATCGGTTCATGTTTCTTAAGACGTTCAAGCAAGTTACACAATGGAGATCTGCCAGTTTTCTTTAGCCTAACATTGAAATCATTCATCCATTGCAACTATAAACAAGCAATCAACCTATAATCAACATCTAGGTTTTATTACATCTAAGCAAACTCACAAGAGATCTGGCCTAGCATGTTAAAATTAAGACAAGCGTAAGATATATTCAAACAACACATAGACATATTGAATGAATTGAAAGGATACTTATCTCAATCGAACATGAAGAGTTTCAAGGGGTGAAAACCCTTGAAAATACTGTAAAAGTCGTGTTAGGGTTTATTAAGTTCGACCCTACAATTCTCCTCTCTTTAGAATGAAAATTACAAAGAGTATATATAGATTTACAAAGGTGATGGCGTCAAGAAGAAAGTTCTGACGCCGTCAACCCGCCGCCAAAGATATTCTCGGACTGCCTAGATCCAGATCTGACGCCGTCATGTGTAATCTTGTTCTGGGCCGTCACCACATTTACTCTTGACGGCCATGTTCTGACGCAGTCACGTTTTCTCTGGGCCGTCACCAAAATTGCTCTTGACGCCGTCATCAAATTCCTCTTGACGCCGTCAGGTACTGTTCTCAGCAAGGAAAATTAAGACTTTGCCGTTTTCTTCACTTTTATGCTCCGAAAACGTCCAAAATGCTTCTTTTTCCAGAATTCATTCCCAAAGTACCTAAAATCAAAAAAGGAACGATTTAGGGCAATATTTGATCAAATAAATTCGAATTCGGGCTTAAATGACCCCCTAAAAACGGATTATTTTTCGCCTCATCATATACCCTTACACTTGAGATTTGCTTGTCCTCAAGCAAATGCGCTTTTATTCTTATCAAAATACAAGTTAGGGGTCATTTAACACTAATAGAAAAGTAATTACAACAAATAATCGTTCCACTAAAGACCAAAGACAAGCACGGAGGTCATATACTAGCACCTCACAAATAGTGTTTAGATACTCACATCTCTCGGGTATAATAAAGTATATATCACAATATGGAAATGGAAAATATCTCTCACTACCTGTCATAGCAAAATAGATTACCATAGGCTTGGGAAAGGATCAAACCTCCACCACATGGCGTAAGAAACTAGGATAAACTATCAAATAGGTCTTTTAAAGGGTTGTAACGTTAGGTGTAGGGATATGGAATATACGGTTTTGTTGGATATAGGCAATCTTTACTGGTGGCGAGTTAATAATCTTGGTTAATTACATGTACAATATGGCGTTGCTAAGCCAAGACTAGACGCGACTTAAGCTAATAAATGAAAAATAATAAAAACATAAAATAAACATAGAATAAAACGGGATGGTAGTCTGTATGTTTTTTCTCTTTTCTTTTTCGATTTTTTTTCTTTTTCAATTTTTTTTTCTTTTTTTTTTTTTTTTTTTTTTTTTTTTTTGCATACACTCTTACCCTACCATCCGAAATAATACATCATAGGGAATGAAAATTCCCCTTACACTTGAATTTTTACATACTTTACAATAAATTAATCTAATGACTCGAATCAAGATAATCAAAACACTTGGAGTACTTTTAAGATTAACGTACATATGAGGGTAATAAAACGATGTTCTTCCCCATTACTCCATAACAATAGTACTTTACCCATGAGTCCCAATCGTCCCGAAACAATATGTACAAGGATATGACTCGAATTAGCAACCATGTAATCAATTAGATAATTAATTAAGGGTTTAAACAAATAACAATAATGCACTAAAGATGAGTGCATACACGGAAGGCTAAGGCGATTTGGTTGTACATTTAAGTGGGGTGTAACAAATTCTTCCTTTAAGTAAGATGCTTAAAGTTAGAAACGAAAAGATAGGCTCGGAGGGGTGTACTAGGGGTTTCGTGTACTAAAAATGAGTACAACGCTAAGGTGTGGGAAAAATTAGTTGACTTTACTAGCCAAGTAATATGACTTAAATGGTCAAGTAATTATGATATGGGTTTAACACAAGGGTGATCCTAATGCCTCTTATCATGTAGTAAATCCTACTACACGAATGTAGTCTCACTAGCGGTCTCGGGATGCATCACTAACGCAAGTTCTAGAATCTAAATGCTACTGGTACACTCATAAGCACTAATAGTAAATGCTTTTCCTATCAAATCTAAAGGCGAACCTCACATATTTGGGTGGAAAATTTTTCTGAATGATACGGTTTTGTGCTAGTAATACAATCTCCTATCCATGAGACGTTTGCTATGGCTAAAGTTTCACTCCTAAATGTTGTAAAAAATTTTAAATTTGGCGCTAAAATTACACTAACAAGTATTTCTCATAGTTTTATTACACACCTACCATCAAACAAACAAACTCAAGTGCAATAGTATCCTAAAAGGTATGATCATTTTACCCTCCCCTTACACTTATCTTTTGCAAAATACCTTTGGATGAAGTTAAGACTAAGCCAAACGACAAAATAAAGTATTTTCACCATTTTATTTTCGAAACATGATCTACCAACAATAAAAATAAAGCATGCATACGGAGACAAATAACAATTCAAACAAAATAAAAATCACACAAAGCATGGGTTGCCTCCCAAGAAGCGCTTTTTTCTTTATTTACGAGTCTTGTAGTTAGACTCAAGGTCATGGGCTACTACGTGACCTCATCGTTGGTTTCACTCTCTAGGTCGTCTCCTATACCAATTTTGTATTCCGGACCTAGTTGCAAGCATTCTTTGTAGAAACCAAGTATCCTATTCATCACATACTCTACTCCTCTACGTCTATCCTCATCATTCCTATAGTAAACCGCTTGCTTGTGTTCTTTTTCTATGTTCGATAGGAGGCGGTATTATTCAATCTTATAGGGCATTTGGTAAGCAATCTCATCATTCTCGTCCTTGAATCTAACTATGCATAGAGTCGGATCATAACTCATCTTAGTGGCCTCAACGAACGGGTTTTCCGAACACTATTTGACTTAGGCAATCATCTATCACCGGACGAGTGTCTTCCACTATCATAAAGTCGGTCTCATAAGTGAAGTTTCCGACAATCACATGCAATCCTTTCACTCTACCAACAAAATTACTTATCAAATTCTTACTGGGCATCATCCTATAACCCAGTTGCTTCTTCATTACCCAGTTATAATAAGTCCTAGTCATGATGTTTATAGGAGACCTAGGATCGATATAAGCTTTCCATACATGCATATGCCCAATGTTGCATGGTATGTTGATGTTAGAGGGATCTCCTACTTTAATAATGGGTGAACCAAGGATATACGGTGTCTCGGGATCATCGAATAAATCCTTGTGATATTCCCGTTCTTCCTTGGTGGGCAACTTATCAAAGTACTCTTCTACGTTTTCTACTTCCTCTAACTTTTCTCCCTTATTAACCTCAACTTCCTTAATTTCATCCCTAGTATCGGTTTCCACTCCAACTTCATCCTTGTCACTTTCTTCTATATCCTTATCTATTGGCTTAATGGTGACAGCATTGACAAAGTGGACGTGTTTGGATGACGAGGGGTCCTTAGTTTGGATTCCGCTATTGGTGTCCCTAGTGTCCTTCCTAGGTGTAGTTAGTGCTTGGTTGTTGAGGGCTTTCAACAAGTTGTCAATCTTATTGGTCATCTCTATTTGTTGTTGATTGAATTCGGTTTCAAACTTAGCTATGCGAGCTTCTTGAGATGCCATAAACTTGGACATCAATCCTTCAAGATTGTTGGTACTACCATAGTTGTTAGAAGGATTGTTGTTGAAAGTACGGTTGGAGGGTGGACCGTTTGGTTGGTAACGATTAGGCGGATTGGAAGAATTGTTTTGGTTTTGTTTCCACCTAAGGTTCGGGTGATTTTTCCAAGAAGGGTTATAGGAATCACCGTAAGGGTTTGGCTCGGGTTTGAAAGTGTACCACTTATCTCCCGCTTCGTCGGTACGCGAAGATGCGTAGTCCGCAAAAGCTGTTCCGGGGTGTTCCACGTAATCACGAGTGTCATGGGGACCACTACATAATTCACATGAAGAATTGATTTTGTTCACTTGGCTTGAAGGCTTCGGAGCTTCGTTAGATTTCATGAGAAACTTGACTTGGTCCTCAAGTTCCATAATCCTACGGTCGGGAGTGCTAGAATTGTTCGAAGGCAAGGATATTGCCTTGACGATTTCGTTCAAATCATGGGGATCATTCCAACTTTCGTTGTCATAGAGAGCAAGATCTTCTATGAGTTTCCATGATTCTTCAGCACTTAGATCACATAGCTTGCCACTGGCCGATTGGTCAATGGTTCGCCTTGTAGAGAGATCGATATGGTCATAGAGGATTTGGACTTGGAGCCAAAGATCTATGCCATGATGAGGGACTTTTTGGAGTAAGTCCTTGAAACGAGTTCATGCTTCATATAGAGTTTCACCTTGACGTTGTTGGAACATCAAGATATCATTTCTAAGCTTAGTAGTTCTCCTCGGTGGGAAAAATTGAGCAAGGAAACGAGTGGTGAGATCATCCCATGAGGTGAAGGATCCCACGGGTAAACGTTCAAGCCATTGACTAGCTTGATCACGTAGAGAGAATTGGAATAGGCGTAATCGGGTTGTCTCTCTAGTTGTAACATCAAGGTCTATAGAATCTACGATTTTAAGGAAGTCCTTGAGATGTTGATTAGGATCTTCGGAACGAAGTCCATGGAATGCACATCCGCTTTTCACCAACCGGATGATGTCAGATCGCAAGGGAGACACATTGGCTCCTTGGGTGAGCTCAATAGTGTTTCGGTAGCCTTGGTGGCTAGGTCGGGAATACTCTCCTAGGGTTCGGGGCCTAAGAGGTTGGTTAGCTAGTGGTGGGTTTAGTGGGTGGTCTTGTTGTGGTGGGTTGATGGGTTCAAAGATGTTACCACCTTCCATGATGTCGATGGTAAAGGTTACGAACAAAGGCACGAAGAAATAAGATAGACTAAAGAAAACTAAAAATTAAAATAAAATCTTACTAGAAAGGAATCTAGCAAGTAGACCTAATAAAGAGAAATTCTAACCTAGAAAATAACTATTCCCCGGCAACGGCGCCATAAACTTGATGCGTGGGAATTGCACCAGGCTTTATCTCTCGAGGGATCTCGAGAAGCTTACAACCCCCACCAGGCAGTGTACCTGATCGTTGAAGTATAGTATAGTGACAAGTACCGGGGGATTGATCGTTCAACTCAGGAATAGTGTCGCTAGGATTAGAAAGCCTAAAACTAGGTCTAGAGGTGAGGGATGATTCTTTTTGTATTTTTATATTTTATGAAAAGCAATTAAAATATCGGGTTTTTAGAAGAGTGGGCGGAATTATTTGCTAGTCAACTAACCCAATAACTAAAGATGCAATCAAAATAAAATAACAGAAATGAAAATAAACTAATTAAACTAATAGTGTGAACAATAAATGGGAGAATTGTGTTTACTTAGATTTCACTACTCCCTAGATATCTTTTACAGGTTAATTGTTTGTTACAGTTGCGTGGATGACGGGTTATATTCCTTAATACCAATCATGGGGTGGCGTACTTACTTCCCCAATTCTATAAGCTCCTACTTCACTCCTATATTGAGCCTGCAGGAAGCTCCTAACATGGGATCACTAGAATTCGCTCATGCATTAAATACAACCATAAAAACCTAGTACACATCGGTTCATGTTTCTTAAGACGTTCAAGCAAGTTACACAATGGAGATCTGCCAGTTTTCTTAAGCCTAACATTGAAATCATTCATCCATTGCAACTATAAACAAGCAATCAACCTATAATCAACATCTAGGTTTCATTACATCTAAGCAAACTCACAAGAGATCTAGCCTAGCATGTTAAAATTAAGACAAGCGTAAGATATATTCAAACAACACATAGATGTATTGAATGAATTGAAAGGATACTTATCTTAATTGAACATGAAGAGTTTCAAGGGGTGAAAACCCTTGAAAATACTATAAAAGTCATGTTAGGGTTTATTAAGTTCGACCCTACAATTCTCCTCTCTTTAGAATGAAAATTACAAAGAGTATATATAGATTTACAAAGGTGACAGCGTCAAGAAGAAAGTTCTGACGCCGTCAACCCGCCGCCAAAGATATTCTCGGACTGCCTAGATCCAGATCTGACGCCGTCATGTGTAATCTTGTTCTGGGCCGTCACCACATTTACTCTTGACGGCCATGTTCTGACGCCGTCAAGTTTTCTCTGGGCCGTCACCAAAATTGCTCTTGACGCCGTCAGGTACTGTTCCCAGCAAGGAAAATTAAGACTTTGCCGTTTTCTTCACTTTTATGCTCCAAAAATGTCCAAAATGCTTCCTTTTCCAGAATTCATTCCCAAAGTACCTAAAATCACAAAAGGAACGATTTAGGGCAATATTTGATCAAATAAATTCGAATTCGGGCTTAAATGACCCTCTAAAAACGGATCATTTTTCGCCTCATCAGGTTGGCCTTGGTGAGGAACACAACAGAGGATGCAGAGGCACAACCTGATTACTTCCTGAAGCCTGATATGTCGCAGCTGCAGGTACCTATCTTTGCACGTCTGCGTGACATCCTCAACCCTTTTGCCCTTGAGAAGGAGATCCCTCTAAAGGAATCCTTAGAAGCCCATGCCATGAGACTAGCTAGGAAGACGGGTATGAATGGGAAAGCCATTCTTTGTGGTCTTGGTGCAGCACATATTCCGAGGTCTGATGGAGTACCTGTTAGTGTGGTGATGGTGTCACCCAGGGATAGTGACCTGCTGAAGAAGCTGGGAGTGATGTGCACCGGGTTGGCAGCTCAAAGCTTGAGTGTTCCCATAGTATGTAGGTTGTTTTGGTTTTGTTTTGTAATAGATTAACATTTTTGTTGCACATGTGCATGTTAAATCTATGTTTTGTATAAACTCGTAGTTTATAATAAAATTGATGTTGAAAGTGAGATTTGTACGCATATTTATATTATAATATTTGTACTTAGTTGTTTGTCTTTGCATAAAAGACGTCCAAGAATCAAACTGTTTTGTAAACATACTTAAAAGAGATTACAGGATCTATAATCACTTATAACATATTTGTGTATGAAGTCCATAACTTAATGTATATGCGAATGAAATTCACAAGTGTATGGGTTAAGATGCAGCGTACTCCAAATACCATATGAAGGAGTCAAGAGTCTTGGCTCCAAATTTGTTAAACGCGCACAATTTGCATTGTTGCGTATCCGTCGTGGGATGCACATTGAACTTACTCCAATGTCTTGAGAGTAAGGTGTTTAACAAGGATGCGTGATCTAATGTTGATGGGTTTGCAACCCTCTTACTCAACGAGTTATTTAGTAGGTTTACTCATCCTTTACCATCATGGGTTTTAATAAGTTCATGTACGCCATCTAGGCAAAAGATAATATAACAACAATGTTGAGATTTAATAATATGTAAATAACAAATTGAAGTGTGTCACGGAGTTAGCTAGAAACCACGACATTTAATTAATACTTGCAAGTTTTTGGGAAAAGAAAAAACATTTGCCTATAAAACAAAATGTAAATACGCGGACATTTATTGGGCACTTACTAAAGTGCGGACGTGTCCATGCACGGGGCCATAGCCTTTCCTAAAGATAGCATTTCTTGAGATTGCAAATATTCCATATGCGTTGTAGCTTACGGCCATCCATATCAAGCAGCTTGTATGCGCCTTTTCCCAGTGCCTCTGTGACCTCATAGGGCCCTTCCCACTTTGGTCCAAGTTTTCCCGTGTCTTCTGCGTGGCTTGCATCATTAGAGCGATATACAAAGTCGCCTGGTCTGAATGAGGTGCTTCTGACTTTAGCATCATAGTATCCCTTCATTTTTGACTTAGCTCTTGCCTCACATATAGTTGCATGTTCGCGCCTTTCTTCCAATAGATCTAAGTCTATACGTCGCTCGTCGTCATTGGTTGTGACATTAACTTCCGCCATACGAATAGTTGGCATCCCAATTTCAGCTGGTATGACAGCTTCTGTCCCATAGACAAGAGAAAAGGGGGTGTCTCCAGTGCTAACTTCGATTGTTGTGCGGTGCGCCCACAAGACGTGCAATAATTCATCTACCCATCTTCCTTTGCGTTTGTCGAGGTGCGCTTTAATTCCTTCGCCCAGACTACGACTCGCGCGCTCAACCAAACCATTGGTTTGTGGGCGCTTAACTGACGCGAAGTGTTGTTTAATATTTAGTTGCGCGCACCAGTCTTTGAACGGGTTATCGCAGAATTGTTTTCTGTTATCTGAAATGATTTCCCTAGGCAATCCAAAGCGGCATACAATGTTCTCCCAAACAAATCGTTTTACTTGATTGCCTGTGATTGTTGCCACTGCTTTTGCCTCAATCCACTTAGTGAAGTATTCTATAGGCACAATAAGAAATTTTAGTCCCCCTGCTGCGACAGGGAAGGGGCCTGCGATATCGTTGCCCCACTTATAAAATGGCCATCGAGAAGTGATAGGCGTTAGCTCTTGTTGTGGTTGGCGCGGGATGGGTCTATGAACTTGGCAATCGCTACATTTCTTTATCATATCCCGCGCATCGCGATGCATAGTAGGCCAATAGTATCCTGACCGCAAGGCTCGTGCTACAACGGACCGTGGTCCTGAGTGCATACTGCATGAACCGGCGTGGATCTCTCGGAGTACATAATCTGCCGGAAGAGGTCCAACGCACCGAAGCCACGGTTGTAGAAATGAGCGTCGATATAGGATATCATCTTGAAGTTCAAACCTCTGCGCTGTGTGCCGTATCCTTCGAGCGTCCTTCTGCTCACGAGGTAATATACCCTTGCTTATGAATTCGATGATAGGGGTCATCCACGTAGGATCCTGCTCTTCTATCACCGTGGATATCTCCATCTCCGAGATGGATTTGTTTTTCAAGGTCTCTACCAATACTTGTTTTGACAGGTGCGCAAAGCTTGTAGATGCGATCTTGCTTAGTGCATCTGCTTTCCTGTTTTCCCCTCTAGGAACTTGTTTAATGGTGAACCTGTCGAAACTCTGGATTAGGGACTTGGCCTTGTCAAGATATTGGACCATGTTATCCTCTTTAGCCACATATTCGCCCAACACATGATTGGCTGCTAATCGGGAATCGACATTTGCTTCTAGGTTGCGTACACCCATTTGAGTTGCAATGCGTAATCCAGCAATTAGGGCTTCATACTCTGCCTCATTGTTCGTGACTGTGAATTCAAAATGCAGTGCATAAGTGAATTCCATTCCTTCTGGACTGGTGAGGATAAGGCCTGCGCCTGACCTGTCCACGCACGAAGATTTATCCGTGAATAGGACCCATGGTTTTTGTAGTTCTACCTCGCTGCTTGAAGGTGGAGCATCAGTATCTGGTTTCTCAATGATGAAGTCTGCTAGTATCTGTCCCTTAATCGCAGTGCGTGGTCTATAAGAGATGTTATGTTCGACTAGCAACACGCTCCATTTTTGTAATCTTCCCGATGCGTCGGGTTTAGAGATAACTTGCTTGATAGGTTGGTCCGTGATCACGGCTATTGGGTGTGCTTGAAAGTATCTGCGCAGTCTTTTGGCTACGAATACTAACGCCAGGACAAGCATTTCCATTGCGGTGTAGTTAATCTCTGTCTTCTTGAGTGCTTTGCTTACAAAATATACCAGCGTTTGTACGGAGTTCCTATCTGTCAGTAGCACTGCGCTGACTGCTCCATGAGTCGCAGATAAGTACATAATTAATTCTTCCCCTGGTCGGGGTGCGACTAGTGTGGGAAGCGCTGCTATATGTTGCTTAAGCTGTGTAAAGGCTTCTTCCGCTTCCGCAGTCCATCGAAAGTCACCCTTTTTTGTACACTTCGTGAGTGTTTTAAAGAAGGGGAGTGACTTATTTGCTGATTTGGACAGAAATCTATTCAACCCGGCTAACTTTCCATTCAGGGATTGGACCTCTTTCAATGTGCGTGGTGAAGGGAGTTGGATGACAGCCTTTGTTTTTTCTGGGCATGGCTTAATGCCATCAGGCTTTATCAAGTATCCAAGGAACATGCTTCTGTAGCACAAAAAGCGCATTTCTTAGGATTTAACTTCATGTTGATCTTTCCCAGTGTTTTAAATGTTTCTTCAATTTCGCGTACCAACTCGTCTTCGGTATGGCTTTTTATGACAAGGTCGTCAACATAGACCTCCAGGTTGCGGCCCACTTGCTTTTCAAATGCATTATCTACCAATCGCTGGTAGGTGGCGCCTGCATTTTTTAAGCCAAAAGGCATTTTTGTATAACAATAAACACCCTGGCTTGTGTGGAAGGCTGTTTTTTCCTCGTCTTCGTTGGCCATTTGGATTTGATGGTACCCTTTGTATGTGTCTAGGAAGCATTTAAAGGGGTATCCGCACAAAGATTTCGTTGAGCTATAGACCTTGATAGATCTTCTTGAGCACTTTAGAATCGTTAGTAATGTCACTGTAATCAATAACACACTAATAGACAATCCCTACAACTTGTATTTATAAAGCGGAAACAAAACACAAGTTTGATACTAAGAACTCTTGATCCTCTATGGATCTTTTAATTATGATAAGAATTTTTTAAAAGTTGTTCAATACATAAACCGTGTGTTCCTTTTATACTCAAGGAACCCTAAACCGTTTCTCAAGAAACGTATCTTCTAAAACTTCTAAAAGATATGCATTATCACTTCCTAAATAAACTCATGCATATCCAAACTACATTACATAAAATACGGAAATACTATATCCGCAGAAACTAATAAAGCTGAACTATGTCTTCAGCAGATACACTGCTTCAGCAGAAACCAACTCTTCAGCAGGATCCTTTCAGCAGAAACAGCAACAGAATTCTTTCTACACAGAATTCCCAACAATCCTCCCCTAATCTTGAATTTGACCTAGTTAAGTTCTAGATTCTTGATAGATCTTTAAAGTAACATACCAAGAGGATTGTAACAGAGCACCAGCAAAGAATTATCATCAGCAGAATCTCTATGATCAACAGACACATAAAAGCTCCATTCTTTGCAGCAACAAATGACTTAATGTACATCAAAACAAATTAGTTTCATACCATTCTCATCACTTCCAGGTGTGTTAACTCCTGTGAGAGGTGAATCATTGAAAATAATGGATTTGATGTCTCTTTACCAATAGCCATCACTACTGGAGTAGCCAAGTGTTCAAAGGTACACTGATAACCACATGATTTTTAGCAAATCATCAGCTATAAACGGATTTGAGATGTCTTTACCTGTAGCCGTTTGCTCAGGACTAGCCAATTATCTTGATGAAAATCATCTTGGTTAACTGATTACCAAATATGGTTTTCCACTGCCTTTACCACAAGCCATATACATGTGGGCTAGCCAATTATTCAGAATCCATAAAGGAAAAATCCATGGTCAATTGACAACCATTTCAACTACTCAGCAACAAAGCATTGGTGAGTTGACAACCCTATGGTTTTGAGCAAACCATTACAGCTATCAACAGATTTGATAAGTCTTTACCAAAGCTGTACCCTTTGGACTAGCCAACTTTATGATGGAAAAGTCAACATCAGGTAAGTTGATAACCAAATCTGCAGACAAATACTATACAACAATATGTTTTTTTTTTTTTTTTTTATTATTTTTTTTTACTAAAAACAAAATACATATACAACAAAATATCCCTACTCAACGGCAGCTCCGGAAGTCTTAATCCTTTGTTTGAAAACCTTCACCAAAGATTCAGCAAACATTCTTGTATTACCAGCTGGATCAGGAGGAATTTCCAACTTCTGTTGTAACATTTTCTCCATCAAAGATACCTTCAGAGGATATTTGTGAATAATATCCATGATTATCCTTAGACCAGTGGTAGTTTCCAGCACATGTACATAAGACATAGGATAGAACTTCCAACTCTGAACTTTCCATTTCTGATTATTCTTCCATATATCATAACTTGCACCAGTAGGAGTAGAAGAATCAAACAATACTTGAAGATCACCCAACAAATACAATCCAGAACCTTCAGGAGTATGAGTGGCATAATACTGAGTAACCAACTCATATAGAGTGACCAAATCTTGATAATTTACAAGATGAAGAATCTGCTGAAGAAAAACAAAAGAGATGGATGACTTATCCAATCTATGAATGATATTGAGTTGACCATCTTGACTTAACTCCCAACTCACTAGAACCACTCTAGTTCCTTCTGGCCAATCATCAGATGATCCTTCCCTTATAAATGTAGCATCAGAATCATTTACATTAATTAGACTTTGTAATGATCCTACTCTAGCCATTCTCTTTCCTCTTCTTCCAGGAACATAAATAGCATCATGAACTACGGCTTCAGCAGAATCACCTTCTGCATCTTCAGTATCCACTGATGGAGTATCCATTTGATCATCAGCAGATTCTTCAGAAGATTCAAGTGCAGCAGAGGCATATTGTTCATCCATAGCTTTCCTGATTTGTTTGTTCCTAGCAGCTTGAATTTCAACTTCTCTTGTCTTCAGATCATGAAATCTAGCAAGCGCAGCCCTTTGTTCAGCTTCTTGGTCTTCAGTCAACTTTCTAGCAGTTTCTTCACCTAATCTTTCCAGCTCCAATTGTCTCCTAGTTCTCTTCCTAGTTGGAGCATCTGATGTTGTTACTTTGGCTTTACCTTTATCCATAGAAATATCACCACCAGTAGAATTAGCAGGTAAAGATACTTGTGCATCAGCAATATGAATATTCTCAGAAGAATCCTCATCAACATTTAGAAGTGGAATTTTCTTTGAAGCATCCATTCCAGCTTTAGCATTCCTAGTTTTGATTCTATTATAAATCTCAACTAGGTTGTTAAAAGGAAGTCCCCATACATATTTCTTAGACCAGGCATAATTATATACTGAGCTGCTCTGATTTTTCACATATGTTCTCATATACTCTGTTTGCTGTGCTTGAGTCATGGGTTTTTCCCTTTTTGCTTTAACTTTTAATTCATCAGCTGCCTTCTTCCTCATCTTTAACATTTTCACAATCTCAGATTCATAATCTTGTTCCTCTACTCTCTTTCCAAAAAGATCAGCAGTTACAGTAGGATTAGCAAGCATCTGTTTTCCAATAGTCTGCCAGTCTGACTCATCAAACTCTAAAACTGCTGCATCCAATTCCCTTTGTCTTGCAATGGGTAAGGTAGAAACATATCTTTGAGTCTCTGAATCTAATTCTGCATCAAACTTAGCTTGTACTTCCTTAGCAAGATTTGCACTCTTCATATAATTTTCCCATTCTTGTAATAATCTACCTTGACCAGCTCTATCTTCATCAGTTACAAGCTCATCCAAACCATCATGAGAAACATTAGCTTCAGCAACATCATCATTAGACACATGCACATCTGCCATAGGTTCATCATGTATATCTTGAACCTCTTTATCAGTAGAAACTTGTATGTTCTCAGATGAATGATGAACAGGAGAATTCAAGTATTCTTTCCCAGCTACAAAAAATGTTTCCCCTGATGCATTTCCTGTGTCAGCAGATTGATCAGCAGTAACTCTTCTGAATGATTGTTTCTTCTGAAGTATATCCACAGCTTCAGTCATCAGCACATCATTATCATTACCAGATACTTTTGAAGCTTCAGCAGCTTGTTTTGCCAAATACTGTCTTGTACTTCTTCTTTGAACTAGTATGATTGGTTTAGATTGAGATGCTGCAGCAGCTTTAGGAGGAAGAACATGAGACTGTCTAGCAACTTCAGCTAGAATCTCAAGAGAATCCAAATTTGCCTCCTTTGCCACTTCAGTAGAGTCCAATCCATCTTTGCTTTGCTTCTGCTGACCCAGCTGTGTCTCCAAATCTTTGACTTTGCTTATCAGAACTTGAATCTCATTACCAAGAGTAGTCTTGGTCTCAGCAAGTTCTTTCTGGATATCTTCAGTCATCTTCATATACCTGTTAAGAGATTCATATACAAATGTGAGAGTAATAGGGTCCTCTGCTCTACCACTTGATTGCTCAGTTGTATGAGGAGCTTCATTGAACCCTGCAGGAGAAACAGACTCATGTACAACATTAGGAGAACCTACATTAATTTGCTCTCCCAAAGAACTAGGTGAAGGTAGTCTATTAATTTCAGGTTCAAAAGTCTGTAAATTATCTTCAAACTCATGAAATTGCTCAGTTGGAGCATCCTGAACTGGTGAGATGGTAGGGCTAGCTGACATATGTACAGGGGTAGGTGGTGGTAAGTCGGTAGAATCAGGTAAAGGTTCAGCAGTTGTAGCTGGTGCTTCCTCCATTACCACTGAAGGAATACCATCAGCAGCAACACCAGAAGATGATGGATTACCATCATCAGCAGCATTAGAAGCAGGCACATTACCAGCATCATCACCCTCAACTACATTAGCATTGCCTTGTGGCAACATTGCTTCCAACAGAGGATAATGTTCCCCAGTATAATTAGTTTTCATTGAGGCAAACAACTTAGAACCTAGACTTTTAATGGGTATATGGGTCACATCTTCAGTGGTTATGTCTAAGATAATCTGTAAGAATCTAGGGTACATTAAAAACTTATGCTGTTCCTTATCTATGTTTTCTAGCATATTTTCAAAAATGAACTTAGAAAAATTATAAGTTTCACCCTTAGACAGACAAACAATACCACAACCCAATTGCAGAGAGAACTGGCTCCATCCACCACACTTGTTGCTCATACATTGAAGCAGCAGATGCACCAAATACCTCCACTTTGGACAAAATTGATTCTTGTGCCACTTTGATGTATCAGTACTTTGATATCCAGCTTCTCTTAACCCAGCAAGAATCTCTGCAGTGTTGGAATGATACACACCATTTTCATCATCCAACTGAAGCTTTGTCCTTATCAACCCTTCTGTCACCACATATTCTACACCATCAATTTCAGCTACAATCTCTGTAGCAGATCTCTTAGTAGCAGATGCCCAAAATTGCTTCGCCAAGGATTCACACACCAAATTGGGACAATAGGTTAAAGCATAATGAATCTTCGATCTTTGCAGAAATTCCACCATCAAATCGAATTCTTCATGTCCCTTCTTTGTTGTTAGAATAACATATTTGTTATGATCTCCCTTCCAATCAAGTTGAGCCATTTGACTGAATGTGTGTGAGAATGTTATGAATTACTCCAAAGAATAATGGGTTTATTTGAAGTGATGAGCGAATAATTTTGATTCGAAAAGATATGCAGAGTGACTTAAATTTGGAAGTTCCCCAATCGTGGTCAAAATTATCGGAACAACTTATTGACCAAGTCTGACAAAACTTCTAATTTTAAAATTAACCCTTCTGCAGTAATGAAAGTCAAACCTGCTGAAGCACAGTCAACTATCAGCAGAATCAACCAAAGGTAAAGATATCTTCAGTCAATATCTTGATTTTACTGTGCCACCCAACTCGCATTTAATATCGTAACTCCTAAAATTAGCTTATTTAATCACCCCAAATTACACATCTCATTCATCAACTTTCCCAAATAATCTTTCAAACCCTAATTTCTATTAAACCCAATTCACCATTCAAAACATGTCTTCACACCCAGAAACCTCAGATTCAAATTCCTCTTCTTCATCATCAGAAGAGGATATACCACCATATCCTTGGGGACTTGAAGGTTCTGACTTTGCAAGAGCATTGGAGAATCGATGTGCTGCACAAGAAAGGCAATGGAATGCTCACTTGAAGGGTGAACCAAGCAATGCACCCAATCCTGCTGAAAGAGAGCTTGTCTCTCCCTTCATCTATACCTCTGATGAAGACTCTTTAGAGGAAGAACCTGAAAATCCACCCTTTCTTCCTCCTTCCACACCAGAGAGATCCCAACCAAGATCAAGTACTAGGGATCCATCTCTTCCAACATCACAAAATGTGGTGTTGGATCTTCCTGCTCCAGGACCTGGTCTTCCACATCAAGAACATATTGGACAGAGCAAGAGCTCCGAGATCATACGTAAGGGAAAGGAGAAGCAGAAGTAGGTGATTGAGGAATGTAACCATGGAGTGGTTCTTGAGTATTTTCTTGACCTTGATTCATGAACATCTTCTCATTCTTCCTTCTCTTCTTTTTCCATTTTCATCTTCAGCTTCTTCATTGTACTTGTCATAGCCTCAAGTATTTTGTAATAAGTGATAGAAGCTAGTAGTACTGGATTAGCCAAAAGTTTAGGAATAGTCATTGTATCTCTATTGCAACTTGAATGTAAGCTGTAACTTGTTTCTATGAATGAATGAAAAGATCTTAGTTGATTTTATCCATTGTGTAAGACCTTCAGCATGATTCAATTAATCAGTAGAAACCATGTTCAGCATATTGACCACATTCCTTTGACTTTAGCTCTTGGTGACATTAATCATTGAACTTTCATTCTCAGAACATCTGCAAAACAACCACCAAACAAGCAAATACACCAAACAACTTGCACAACTGTTAGAGGGTTAGTGTTAAAAACTTGTTAAAAACTCAGAAATTATACAACATAGATAAATAATCCAAAGTTTACAGTCATCATCCTCCCCTGAGGCATATGCCTCCCCTTAAACTTTGCAGTTAAGGGTTTAACATGCCAATATGGACCACCAAATATTGAAACCTTGGTCCATCAAATGCCTTGGTTAATAAATCTGCCACATTTTCATCTGTGTGAATTTTGACCACTTTAACCAAATGTTTCTCATAAGCATCCTTATAAAATGATGTCTGATTTCAATATGTTTGGTTCTATTATGAAAAACTGGATTTTTAACAATGCAAATGGTACTTTGATTGTCAATGAAAATGGTAGTATTCATGAAGTTATACCCATAATCCAATAATTGATTCTGAATCCATAGAACCTGACCACAACAATTTGCAGCAGCAACATACTCTGCTTCAGTAGTAGAGGTAGCAACAATGGTCTGTTTCTTGCATTGCTAAGAAATCAGTCTTCTTCCAAGAAATTGACAACCTCCAGTTGTGGATCTTCTATCCAAATTGGCACCAGCATAGTCACTATCACTATAAGCTGCTAGCTGAAATGGAGACTCTTTGGGATACCAAAGACCTAATTGTGGTTGGCCTTTAAGATACTTAAAAATCTTCTTGACAGCATTCATATGAGAGGTAAGTGGAGTAACTTGGTGTCTTGAACATGCACTCACAGCAAATGTGATATCAGGTCTTGAGGCAGTCAAGTACATCAAAGAACCAATCATAGACCTGTATAAATGAACATTCACAGGAAGATCAGGATTAAGATTGTTCTTTGGTTTGGGAGCCTCATATGGAGTTGTGGCAGTCCTGACATTTTCCATAGCAAACTTGGACAACATATCTTTTACATATTTTTCCTGATGTATAAATATACCATCAGGTTTCTGCTGAACCTGCAAACCCAGAAAGAAAGTCAGTTCTCCCATGGCACTCATCTGAAATTCTCCCTTCATCAAATCCTCAAACTCTCTACACCAGGCTTCTTTGGTAGAACCAAAGATAATATCATCCACATACACCTGCACAAGAATAATATCCCTAGAATCTTTCTTGAGAAATAAGGTCTTGTCAATGGCACCTCTTCTGTAGCCATTCTGCAGCAGAAATGTGGATAGTCTAGCATACCAAGCTCTGGGAGCTTGATGCAGTCCATAGAGAGCTTTGACAACTTTGTAGACATACTCAGGATGATCAGGGTCTTCAAATCCTTTGGGTTGAGTCACATAAACCTCCTCTTCAATCTCTCCATACAAGAAAGCACCTTTTACATCCATCTGATAAACCATAAAGCCCATATAAGAGGCATAGGCCAAAAATATCCGTATGGCTTCAACTCTGGCCACTGGTGCAAAGACCTCATCATAGTCAATGCCTTCCTCTTGTCTAAAACCTTGAGCCACTAGTCTTGCTTTGTTCTTCACCACAATACCCCTGGCATCTCTTTTATTCTTCAGAATCCATTTTGTCCCAATGGCATATTTCCCATCAGGAAGAGGAACTAAAATCCAAACCTGCTGATTCTTAAATTACAGCATCTCCTCTTGCATTGCTTCAAGCCAACTTGAATCAGCCAGTGCTTGAGGAACACTAGTTGGTTCAATCTGAGAAAGAAAACATGCAAACAGACAATGTTTGTAGTCTGTGTGATTGTTCCTCTTTTGATTGTAGACATAAGAGATAAAAGCAACTTCTCCATATTTTGTATTCTTGACAGTGCTTCTAGTTCGAACAGGGTCTTTAGGATCACCAATAATCTTGGATAGGGGATGAGCATTGTGAATCCTTTTGGTAGCTGTAGGTGGAACATCAATGTTGGCTTCAATGTTGGTGAGTGTAGGCTCAAACTCAGTGTCATAAGAGGCTGAGTTAAACAAACCAGGCTTTGGTTGATAATTTCCAAGGTCAGAAGGACTAGGAAATCTGGTAAAGGGCTTATCAAAATCTGTAGAGACTTCAGTAGAATCAGCAGAATGAACATCAGCAGAAACAGTATCTTTAACATTGTCAGTGGGAAGAGGTGTGCCTTCAGCAGTATCCTTGTTTCCACTGACTGCTTGGGCTGACTGATGTAGGATAGCCTCAGTCTCTTGTGTAACCTTATCATTGAGTTTCTGAGCTTCCTTTGTAGCAGCATGTTCCTGCTTCTGCAATCTTGCAAGATCTTCTGCATATTGTGACTCATCATCTTGTTCAGCAGCAGAATAATTACCTACAAAATGGTTAGGTGGAAAAGATGGTACAACAAAAGTATTCTCTTCTGGCTCAGACTCACATTCTGAGTCATCATCCATGGAACCTGCATGGTTAGAACTTGAATCTTTGGTACCTGCATCAGGATTAGAAGCATGCCTAGTATAACCCAAATAATCAGTCAAATAGTCTAGGTCAAAATACCAAGAATGGCCTTGACCCTGAATATTAGGCTGATCTTCAAGAAATCTCAGATTAAGGGTCTCTTCAATCTTTTTAGCATTCAGATTATAAACCCTATAGGCCTTGCTATGAGCTGAATACCCAACTATATAACCTTCATCAGCTTTCCCATCAAATTTACCCAGTATATCAGCAGTATTCAGAATAGTCACCTTGCATCCAAAAGGCTTAAGGTAACGGATGTGTGGAACTTTCCCAGTGAGAAGTTCATAAGGTGTCTTGACATGAAGTCTAGTGATGGATACCCTGTTCAAGACATGACATGCAGTACCAACTGCTTCAGTCCAAAACATGGTGGGTAGTTTGGAGTCTGCAAGCATTGATCTTGCTGCCTCAATGAGGGTTCTATTTTTCCTTTCAGCAACTCCATTTTGTTGTGGAGTTCTTGGAGTACTATAGTCCCTTCTAATCCCTTTAGACTTACAGAATTCTATAAATACAACATTTTTGAATTCTGTACCATTGTCACACCTAATTCCCTTAACCTTTTTATTCAGCTGGTTCTCAACTAAGATAATGAATTCTTTCAGAATTGGAGTTGTTTCATCCTTAGTTTTGAGAAAGAACACCCAGCAAAACCTGCTATAATCATCTGTAATAACCAGGCAGAAGTACTTGTGATCAATACTTCTTATGGGGGTTGGACCAAAAAGATCCATGTGCAGTAACTGAAGAGGTTCTGAAATGGAGCTTACAACTTGGACTGTTTTGTAGGAGGCTCTGTGTTGCTTTCCCTTGTTGCAAGCAATACAGTTGTGTTCATTGGTGAAGAGTTTAGAAGGAAGGCCCTGAACAAGACCAAGTTTTGATAACTTGTTGATGGTCTTGTAATTCACATGTGCCATTCTTCTATGCCATTTATTAGATTCATCCAGGGAAGCTTTGGAAACCAAACATGTTAGATCACCTTCAGGCTGAACATCATTCAGATTGAATGTGTATAAGTTGAAGGTTCTAGGAACTCTCAGCAATACAGTTGTGTCTTCTGGGAGTTTGAAGTCCTTAGAAAGTACAAGACACTCATCTTCAGAGAAGAAAACCTTATGCTTAGAGTCACATATTTGAAATACTGAGATAAGATTAAAATTCCCTAGTTCCTCCACATAGTAAACATTTTCAAAGTCTAACAATGGAGTCTTTATGGTTCCTTTCCCTGTTATTTTGCCATCTCCACCACCAAAGGTTACAGTGCCACCTCCTTCAATGGGCTCAAAGTCATGCATCTTATCCTTGTTCCCAGACATACTTCTAGAACAACCACTATCAAAGATGCCAACTTCAGTACTTTTCAAAGGATGTTCCTACAACAAAAAATACAATATTAGTACACATTGGAGACTCAAGTCATTGCTGACTTGAGCCTGCCTTGTGGATCATCAGAAACAGGCCATGTAGATGTTTTAGATCCACCATTGTTCTTGGGCCTGTAATGCTTATTAGGTCCCTTCTTAGTCCAAGAACAACCTGCTGAGGGCTTCACAGCAGTATTCCATTTCCCACCACCATTACACATTGAGTCAAAGTGATTAGGCCAATAATTATTATAAAAGAAAGAACTAGTGGGTCTGACATAAGGTCTAGTACTGGTTTTTCTCCAAGAAAAATGAGTTTCAGCAGAATTAGGTTTCTGCTGATGTGGAACAAAAGATGGTATTTCATTAACATTCTTCCACATTTGCCTAGTTTTTCTTTGACTAACACCTGCACCCATTCTTTGCTCATGATATGTACAATCCTTAATCAAGTGATATTTACTTCCACACACAAAACACTTCTTCTTTTTAGAAGATTTATTCAAACCAAAAGAGTTTCCATAACATGAAAAAGTATTCAAATCACCATGACAAACAGAATTGTTTTTAACAAAGCCAAAAGTATTATTATGCAAAGAATTGAAAAACAAGTCTTCAGTAGAAACTGTCTTGTTATCAGCAGCAACTTTAGAAGGCTTGTGGGGAGTCTTGGGTGATGTCTTTGGTGTGGTCTTGGGAGTGGTCTTGGGCATGGTCTTGGGCAGGTCTGACTTCTCACTTGAATCACAGCTAGCAAATGAGGTAGACCCTTCATCAGAAGACTTGTCACTGTTACAACAAGAGACAAAGTCATTAGATTTCACAATAGGGTCTTGAAAGTCAGTTGACTTTTTTCCATATAAATGATGTGATCCATCAAAGTCAGAAGGTTTGGACAAGTCTATAGGCATGTGTTCTCCTCTTATAGGTCCAGGTACAGCATTCATTCCCCCTTCCTTAACATATTTAACAGGCGTTTGATAAGCTAAGGCTGGTTCAGGGTCAAAAACACTAGACATATCAGGATAGGTTAATTCTTCAGGGTCTATATATTTCTCATATCCTAATGCCTTTCTAGTCCTAACAGATTGACGACCATCAATTAGTTTACTCAAATTAGATGCCCCTTCCTGCCATTTCATTCGACCAGTTATCTCTTTATCTAATTTAGCTTGTAACTCTTGTTTTTCTTTATCTAAATCAGACTTCTCTTTTTCAGTACGTTTTAATTCTATCTTAGCAACTTCTAAATCACTTTCTAGAACTCTTATTTTTTCTTCATATTTAACTTGATTCTTTTGAAACCATACTTTTTGTTTCTCTAATGTTTTTAAGGCCATTTTATACGACTCTACCTCTATATAGCACTCATTGTACTTTGGTTTCAATTCATCAAACTCTTGTTTAAGCTCATTGTATCTTACACTACATCCAAACACACAATTGTTTACCTGAGAGATTCCCATCAAGGAGACTTGCTCCTTCTTGTCTTCTGAAGGTGTGAATGCCAGCAGATTCAATTGTGAAGAAGTAGCAGCTTCCTCTCCAGCAGGTTCATGATCAGCCCAATCAATTTGGTGATCCAGAGTCACCATGGCCTTTGAAGGTACAGTCTTGGTATTCCCTGCTTCCAATGGATAAGAACCATATCTAACTTCATCTCCAGCCTTTCTATCTTTGCATTCCCTTGAAAAATGTCCCACTTGACCACAAGTGTAGCATTTAACCTTCCTTCTATCAAACCTTGCAGCTTCTTTGCCATTAAAACCAAACATTCTTCCAGACTTGGCTTCAAACCTTCTGATGTTCATTGAGATCATTGCAAGCTCCCATTTCAAGTGCATCTCCTCCATTTCCAATGGATCTACCTGTTCAAAGTCCTCATAAGCAATAAACTACTGAGGTTCATATTCAGCCACAAATGAATGAATAAGATCCTCCAACACATTACTTGATTTTGATTTAGGAGCAGTTTGATTATAAGTTTGAGAAGATGCTCCGGATGAATATGAACTTGAGGCTTGATGCACAGGTTTAGAAGAGGCACCAACAAATGCAGAATGAGTGGCTGGACGAATGGGACTTCTAACATCAGGCTCAAGTGATTTAAGCCTATTGTAGAGGTCATCAAAAGACATCATGTCCAACCCACCTTTGGTCTTGAGAGCAATACAAACTTGTAACCAAGATGGTGGCAGAGATCTCAAAAACTTAGAATTGCAGTCTTCATTGTCGGGTCTAACCTTCAACTGATTAAGTTGACTCAATATTCGATGAAATCTATCATAACCCTTATGAATTCCCTCTTCTTCAGATATCTGAAATTCTTGGAATTTCTGCTTCAGCAAAGACTTCTGCAACCTTCTTGATTCCTCATTCCCACCAAATCTTGCTTTTATAGCCATCCAAATATCCTTGGCATCCTCCATAAAATGGAAGTCACCCATATGGTCATCTGGTATAACTTGGAGCAAAATAGTTCTTACTTTACTCTTCCTCTGCACAGCCAGAATCTCTTCAGCAGTTTTGGGTCCTACAATAGTAACAACTCCATCAGCATCTGTAACATGCTTCTTCAGACTATTCCCTTTCTTAACAACCTCCCATAGATTCCAATCAATGTTTGTGATCCAGTTCTGCATCTTCATGGACCACAGATGGTAATCTTCTGCATTCTTCAAGTATGGAAACTTAGCATTACTGTTTGAGAGATTGAGTTGTTGAAGAAAAGTGGTGTTAATGGTCTGGGTTGTATCTACTTCATCATCTGATCCAGGCATGTTTGTTGATTTGTTAGGATTGTAAATGTGTAAGATTTGTGATTCTTAGTATGGCAGAGACTCTCTCGAGGCTCTGATACCACTTGTTGAGCTATAGACCTTGATAGATCTTCTTGAGCACTTTAGAATCGTTAGTAATGTCACTGTAATCAATAACACACTAATAGACAATCCCTGCAACTTGTATTTATAAAGCGGAAACAAAACACAAGTTTGATACTAAGAACTCTTGATCCTCTATGGATCTTTTAATTATGATAAGAATTTTTTAAAAGTTGTTCAATACATAAACCGTGTGTTCCTTTTATACTCAAGGAACCCTAAACCGTTTCTCAAGAAACGTATCTTCTAAAACTTCTAAAAGATATGCATTATCACTTCCTAAATAAACTCATGCATATCCAAACTACATTACATAAAATACGGAAATACTATATCCGCAGAAACTAATAAAGCTGAACTATGTCTTCAGCAGATACACTGCTTCAGCAGAAACCAACTCTTCAGCAGGATCCTTTCAGCAGAAACAGCAGCAGAATTCTTTCTACACAGAATTCCCAACAGATTTATCTTCCAGTCTATCTCTGGTAGCGGGTAGCAGTCTTGTGGACATGCTTTGTAGAGATCAGTGAAATCCACGCACATCCTCCAGCTACCGTCACTCTTTTTCACCATCACTGGATTGGAGAGCCACTCATGGTAATAAACCTCTCGCATGATGCCTGCGTCCACAAGCTTGTGTACTTCCTCTAGAATAGCTTTTGCGCGCTCTGGAGCCTGGCCGCGCTTTTTCTGCCGTACTGGGGAGTATCCTTGTCGGATTTTCAAATTGTGTTCTGTAATTGATTGTGGCACGCCAGTCATGTGCTTTGGTTCCCATGCGAAGATATCTAGATTCCTTTGCAAGAGTGCGCACACAACCGCTCTGCCTTTGTCAGACAGTGATCCCCCAATCGATACTTCTTGCTCCGGGTAATCAGGATGGATTGCGACCTTCAGGTTCGATACTTTAGCTGCGTGCTGTTCTGGAGTGCGTGTCGTCTCACATGTAACTGTGTTACACTCTCTAGGTGGTACAGTGGTATTGTAGAGAGTGACAATACCTCCTTCTACTGGGAATTTGAGCATCCCATGTGCTGTGGATGGTACCACGCGCATAGCTGATATTCCTGGTCTTCCAATAATGCCATTGTATGGCGAAGGAGATCTGATCACCATGAAATTCATCCAGGCGGCCGTGGAGTGTTGCTTATCACCAACGACCACGAGTAATCGTATTTGCCCCATTGGCCATATCTTTTCTCCTGTAAAGCCAGTCAACGACGTCGTGGCTGGGCTTAACTGACTTCGTATCTCAGGTCGCAACCTTTTGAAACAGTGTTCATACATTATGTCTGCGGATGCCCCTCCATCAACATACATGCGGTGGATATCGTGACCCCCCGTATTTATCTCGATGGTGAGCGGTTCCGCTACTGCGTTGTCCGCAGCCAGAGTGGGGAAAGAGATTTCGCTCCCATAAGAAAACTTTTGGCTGACCTTTTGCCTAGTCTTTCGCTGCCATGATTGTATCATGTAGATAGTGTCAGCCTTGTCTTTGGGTACTTCTTTCTTGCTTCCGACCTTCTGTTTGTCTTTTCCTTCCTTGATGCTCTTAACTAAATGATCCAATTTGCCTTCTTTCACTAATTTATCAATTAGTTGACGCAATTGGACGCACTCATTGGTGGTATGGCCCTACTATCCATGATATTCACAGTACCCGTTCCCTACGCACTGATCCTCTGGGGTGCGCATTGGTGGGGGTTTTGGGAAGTCCGCGCCTTCCGTCACAAATATCTCCCTTGGAGTCTTCGTTAGTGGGGTGAATTTGTCATTATCTCGTCCGCTTCCCTGATTGCGGTAGCTTTTGTTACGGTTGCTACTCTGGTTGTTGGATTGTCTCCTAGGCTGTTCTTGTGACCTATAATTTGAGTAGCCTTTCTTGCTATCTGCAGCGGCTGCTTCCCCTTAGATAAAGGACCTCGTGCGCTTCATAAGTTCATCAAAGGTTTGGGGAACCTTATCATTTAACCTACTGATAAGTTCTGGGTTATTGATTCCATTCATAAACCCTGAGATCTTTAGTATTTCGGGACATGCCTTGATGTGTATGCATTCGTCCTTATAGCGCTCCATATAAGCGCTTGTGGATTCCCCTTGGCGTTGTTTTACCCTAGCAAGTTTGACAGGCTTCTTGGCGCACTTCTTCCTTTGAGTAAAGTTCAAGCGAAATGCCTTTCGCAACTCTTCAAACCCATCGATGCTTCTACGTGGCAGCTTACTAAACCAGGTTCGCGCATTCCCCACCAATGTGGAGTTAAACATGTGGCACCACACGAGTTGTGACCAATTTTCGATGGTAGCGGCTGATTCAAAAATTTTTAGGTGGTCATCAGGATCACCCGTCCCATCATAAGTTTTAACATTAGCGGGCATGCGCCTTCTCTTATCTTCTGAAAAATCGCTTATGCGTCGAGTGAATGCGTCAATCTTTTGGCGGCGCCAGGGACTGGACATATCCTCGTCATCTTCATCGCGATATCTTCTCTTGGACTTCCAGTGTCCTGTTTCTTTGTCCTCGTTGTCCGAGGAGTCACTTGAGGATGAGCTGACCCTTTTGCGGTGCTTGCGCTGACTTTCCTCAGAATCCGAGCTTGAAAGGCTTTCGCTTGGGGAGCGTTGTTGCCCAAGTCTATCATGAACTCTTCGACTACTAAACCTTGGAGGGCTTTCGCTTGGTGAGCGCTGTCGCCCAAGTCTATCATGGACCCTGCAACTACCAAGCCTAGCGTGGACATTGGTACGCCTTCCATCGTCTTCGTGCTCCTCCAGGTATTGCAAGTCAGGTGCTTCATCATCCACAACTTTCTTTCTGACCCTAGTGAACACTGGGAGTCAGCGGCTATCCTTCTCGCGCCTCTCCTTTCGGTGACGCGGTGGGTATGCTTCATACTCAGGGCCGAAGTTGAGCCGGGCTTGCAGGCTCTGACTTGACCTCCTTTTCGCTTCCTCTTGCATAAGGGCAGCCAAGGTTTCGTAGTTTTGAGACACAAAATCACTTGGCGCTAGTTCAGGCGCGACTCCTTCTAGCGCGAGGATGGCTGTTTCCATATTAGGACCCTTGTCTCGGTTAGGCGCTCGTGGCGGTTCAGTGGGGTCTGTTTCTGGCATCGTTTGGTGGGGGTGGTGAAAGGAGTGCGCTGTAGATCTTCAGCGCTAGTGGTTGTCGTAGTGGCTTGGGTAGTCCCTGTGGGCAGTTCTACCATTGGAAAGATTAGATCTGAGCCTGATCCTTGGTGCCTGGGCGCACTGGTTGTTCCAGAGGCCTGCTTAGAGGTTGAATCACTTTTCTGCTTCTTCCCCTGTAGGTCACCATATGTTTTCTTTACCTGCGGAGTCCGCTGGTTTACGTTTCCGTGTTTCGTCATTCTAGTTCTTAGTGTGTGGTCCAACGAATGGCGCCACTTGTTGATACAAAAGTTGGGCGTTCCTTGTTTGGACTCCTGTTCTCGTACCAATTGGATCTTAATGCTTGAGACCTGCGCACTAAGAAAGCAAACAACACCGTTAGGCTTATCGTGGGATTGTCTCCCACGATTATCCTCCGACGTGAGAGTAAGTAATCGGTTTAGGGTTTTAATGAAGAGTTAGGGTTATTAGATGATACATTAATGAGGGCCGAGATGCCCTTTATGTACACACGAAATCCTTGTTGGATTCGTGTTCCTTACTCTTCGGCGTATCCCTATTAATGTGGTCTCTTGATCTTTATCCCATAAATAAGAGATCACATATCAAGACCATAAATAATAATTACGAATTTGGGCTTTTGTAAGCCCAAATCTTGATCATGATAGCCCATGCGTGATGGTCTTAGATATTAGTAGTGTCCATTGGTCGGGTTCGTGACCCGAGTGCGGACTATACGTCATCAGTGTACGACATCAATATAAGTGCCTACATTCGTCACCTATGCAAAGTAGGCTACAACAGCACTACTCTTGGCATATTGATTGGTGGAAAGAAACAATACGACTCCAACAGCTTTAAACCAGCCAAAGGTGTTGACGGCCTCAACTACCCTTCCATGCATTTGCAGGTTGAAAGCAATGCCACAACCTTTTCTGCAGTCTTTAAGCGGATTGTACAGAATGTTAGAAATGTAAATGAATACAATGCGGAAGTTGTGAGTCCTATGGGTCTTTCGATCAAGGTTGACCCTAGTACTTTGAGATTTGAGCAACTGAATCAGAAAAAATCGTTTACAATCTTTTTGGAAGGGAAATTTGTTCGAAATGACACATCTTTGCTGTCTGCATCACTTACATGGAAGGATTTGAAGCATTCTGTAGTGAGCCCAATTGTTGTATACAGGTACATCCCTCCATTATGGTAGTATAGCATGGTGTAGATGCAAACTGATAAATATATACTATTTCAATCAATTTGTGAGGTGAATTTGAAATGCGATAGTTGCTCAAACATATCAGTATAAATTATTAGAACGTCATCATATATACGTATCTTGTCGTATCCTAACAACGTTCACATTGCATTGAGCTCTACTTAGAACACTTGGAGTGCCACTTCAAAATCATATCCTATACAACTCTACCTAAACATACTGTTCCAAGTAAACCAAACTTTAACTATTCAAACAGTAAAACATATATGTTGAGTAAAGTGTTCGTTTTTTAAAAGAAGCAGTTTTTTCACTTTTGTCTGCAACGGGGAGAGGAAATCAAAGAAAGTGCGTTTGTTTTTTTCTTCTTATGTCTGTAGGCCGGAAGAGGAAATGAAAGAAGTGTGCTTGTTTTCTCCTCTTATGTCTGCAAGCGGGTTGAGGAAATGAAAGAAGTGTGTTTGTTTATTTTTAGACATATTAGGCAAAAATGACTTTTTTCCCCTTCAATTTTGTTGATTATTTTTTTGTATGATTATCACTTTTATCTTAAAGACTTCATATCCAATTTTTTTTTTCGCAGACATGATTTTTCAAATAAGACATAAAACATCTTATCGCAACAACCACTTAATGTACTAACACCAATAAAATGAAAAAGAGGAGGCATCTGATATAAAGTGAATAATATTCATTGATTCTTATTGATAATCAACTCTAATTTATCAAACAAAGATGCCCCATCACTAAAATACATGTACTTAAAGCCAAACTGATAAAGATGGATGGTATATTTATTCAGCACTTCTTAAATGAAGAAAATGAAACCAAATTAATAATGCAACAGCAAAACAACAAATATGCAATCTAAAAGAATCATTTGCCACTGGATTCATATGAAATAGAAAATTAATTTAACAAAGAAAAGATGAGACCAGCACACCACAAGGTCTTGACATATTTATTTATTACCTTCATTAGATGCCAAAACCTTTTATTTATATATATCTAGATAATTAACAATCCATCATATCCTAGATAATCAACTTGGCCTCCTTACAAACTTTTACATAATATAATTCACACTTGATAAAAGTAAATACTACGTAAACATTAAGGATATTAGTGATTCTAAGCAGTAGTTGTAGGTGATGGGCAAGCCATTGGCCAAACATGGCCACCATTAGTCCTTTTGTTGGGTGAAGGTATTTTTCTTGGAGATAAGTTGGTGAACTCCAAAGCCTGTAACCTGAGTTCAATTGGGTAGTCTGCAATACAACCTATCCTTGGTCCGACTCCTGATGACCATTTTAGCGATAGTTGGTGTCCTAATTGGTATGAAGACGCTGCCTTCTTTGAGTTGATCCTTTCTAGTATCGCTTTCTTTGAAACATCAGCTTTTGTGCTATTAAGACCTCCAGAGAGACTCCTTTTGTAACTCACATTCTTCGCTGTGGTTTCATCAACATTATTTTCGTGGTTGTGAGTTTCAGACTGTAAGATGTCTGAAGAGATTGGAATTCCTTGGTTAAGCGCTTTTTTAGCTGCTTCTTTGTCTTCATAGTTCTCGTAGTCTTCATTCGCCTTTTTTATCTGATCACAATAAAATCAATACTATGATTTAACTAATACACACAATATATACAAATACTATCCGGTTAATGAAAAGGAGTTGCCATACTTCAACTGTGTCAAGATCGACACCATTTTCCTTTAAAAATGATAAGAACGATTTTAGGCTCTCGTCACTTGGACGGTAGTGTCCACTATATGGAGAAATAATCTGAAAATTAGAAAACAACAAAAATGCATTACTTGGCAATTAGATAATTAAAGATCTAAAAATGGATTAGGTGACAACTTTTGTACATATTCCTACCCACCAATTAACAAATAACTCAAAGTCATCAGAAATATATTTAAATTATGTAAATTAAAGTTTGACTAGAATATACTCATCAACAATGGCAACTGGAAATCTGTTTTTTAGTGTAGAACTAGAACAAATCCTTATTGAGATATATGACACTATTATTTTTTTAAGAGATTAATCGCATGTGGAATGATGGGTAGATCAAGCTAGAATGGGTTGTGTTCGACCTCGATGGACCCATTGGGTTTGGTACACATACTCTTTCGTCTAATTTTGATTTTCTTTCCTTTTTTTATATATAATTAGGGCAGTAAGAGGTTATATTATATAAATAAGGGCAACATACAAAATGTTTGATACTCTTCTTTTAGTTTAATATTCCCCGTCTGAGATAAAATACAACCCAACGCATATCTAACAGTAGTTCATGTGCAAATTATCTAAACTTTCAAGACTCGAATGTCACAGATAGCATATGCGTTATACCTTAAGTGTCCCATTATGTGCATCAAGCCTTCCGGCAGCTAAAGTCGCTCCTCCAGCGAGAAAACTTGAATGATGAAACTTTCCTTTGTTTTTCTGTCAATACAAATTTGAATAACAGGTTTAACATTTTCTAGTCCCCTAGCAAACTAATATTAAGAGGGTCTAGCAAACATTCTAAATCTCACCTCACCAACATAAAGTCTGTTAGATGCACTCGTTACAAAAATCCACTTTTCCCCATTGTTTGTATCAAGGGGGAGTCGGGTTAGAAGGTGAATGATTTTTCCTTCAACTATGATATACTCATAATTCTCCCTCTCTTGCTGCTCAGATGATCATATGTTAATAAACATGGATGTATCTTTTTATAAAAAAATCAACTGGTGTAATTTATGAAAAAACATACAGGTCCGAGATACTTTATGCACTGCTGACGAAGCTTTGATCTCGGACATTCTTTCAGATCAACCTCTTTTCCCTCTCCAACATCCAACCTGTAAGAAAACAAATAATCAAATTATCATCATTCAACACTGGTTAGCTAAACGTTCACTTTGATATTAAGGTTCACGAGGTCTTAACAAAAAAAAAAAAAAAAAAAAAAAAAAAAAAAAAAAAAAAAAAATCAGTTCAAAAAAATAAACGAACAATAAAGTGTTGTGATACAATGAGGGTCACGAGACAGTGTTTAATTGTGTTTCCATTATTTGAACCTCTATACTAAATTACTAATCATTTTCGGTGGTCTTAAATGTTTGAAAAAAATCTGATCATCGAGAAAAGTAACAAATCTAATGGGGGTATATATGTAATTTGACTCTTCCCTTTCATAATCAGCTTTGTTGCATTACATATGAAACTAATGACATCTTATTAAAGTAGGCCACCCTGACTGAAGAAATAATTGCTACAGCTTGAAAATGAATTACTCATGCAGTCACTTAAAGAAGGCACAGCTAAACAACATGATAACAACACAATTTCGTGTAACGATTTACAAAACAACCATCTACAAAAAAGTCGACCATTATTGATCTTCATTAATTTTCGCCTTTATCATGTGGGGCCGAAACCCGAGGCCACGAACACGATTGATCATTCACATCCACCCACGCAATCCAGTTTTTTTTATTTGAACCCCACTTTAAATTGTTTCCAAATATGTACTAAAGTTGAGAATGTGTAACATGTGAACCTTGAGTAACCTTTAGTCTTTAGTCTGTTTAGTTGTTTATAAAGTGGGCGACATAAAGATTTTCTTGATGTAGTAAGAAGAATTTTGATAGATATTCAAATAACATAAATTATTAGCAGAAGGTGAGCGCATGATATTTATTTAATTCACATAAATGGGTAACATACCAGTAGAAAAATGGTTGTCCAGCATCAGCTTTACACCACTCTTCATAATATATGTGCAAGCTATGACCATAACGATGTCTCGGGTCAATCTGAAATCACTCATAACAAAATTTACTAATACTAATACTAAACAAAATAAAGTAGGCAGTTGTTTGGTTATTCGTTTTAAGGTATTTATTGCAATTACTTGAAGAACAAATGTAAAAAGCATATATTCAATCACTCCCTAAAAAAACCCAAAAATGAAAATTTATTTTGACAATTCGACGATGAAAATGTAAAGAAATCGGAAAAACTTACAGCTTCAATCCAGTGCTGAAATGCTAGTTTTTGAGCTTTGGAATCTAATGACAAACCCTTGCCCACCTGCCAAAAACAACACAAATTTAACTATATATTAAGAAAAAACAGCTAGCTTACACAAACAACAATCAAAATCACACCACACTTTTTTTTGTCTTTTGTTGTGTTTGTTTGTTTTGTGTAATACCTTAGATGCATTCAAAGAGATCCTATTCCAGCGAGAAGCTGCTGATTCCGGTTTTTGATAATTGAAGAAAGAAACTGTGCTGTGATTCAACCGCGCGAAATCTAACGCTTGCCACCTACAAAATCAATGCTAATTCATCATTAATTTTCAAATAAAATCTTAAGCAAAAGAAAAACAAGTCAGTATTCATGTATGTCACAAACAAAAAAAATGATATTCAATGCTAAATCATCGTTGACTTTACAAAAAAAATAAAAATAAAAAATGTAAACATATACTAGTTCTTCCATTATGTAATACAGTAAGTACCAGAGTTCCTCAGCAACAACAGCAGAATCAGCCAAAAGACGACGAGTACGATAACTTCTATAAACCTTCTGAAGCTTCATAGCCGCGTCATGATCATCATCTGACGCGGCTTTGATCTTAGAAAACAACCCAACTCCCATTTCAGATTCTTTTTTCTCAGAGTATAAACCATATGTTGATTTTGTTTTAAGATCAAGAGTAGTTAAGGATGCTACTGTATGTGTAGGTGGACTTGTTTCTACCTCCATTATGGCAACCTACAATAACTAGACCAGATTCGAACTATTGATAGTGAGATATAGAGAGAAGTAAGCAAATGGAGTAATGGTGCTTTTATGGATGTACTGTGTGTCTATATTGAAATGTTATATGGGTTATGTGGTGACACATTAGGTGCTACATTTATGATGGATGGGATATTTATTATTGCCAATAGACTTGGCATTGACTTTGACACATTAGGTGCTACATTTTAATATTTAATATTCATAAATAAATGTAAAAGAAAATACAGTAGCTGTTAGCTTTTACTAGAAACAAATTTTAAATACAGGTTACTTAAAAAGATGCCTTGAATAGAAACTATGTATGACAGTAGGTAACTCATTCATTAACTCGTTCACACGGCTAGCATGTGAGCATGGATGTTTAAAAATTTCCGAGAAAATAAGTCGACCAGCTTACTTCGAAACCGTAAAAAACTACTCCGTAATAATCAAATAAACCGATTCGATCTCACAATCACATCCAATTGGGCAGTATATAAGAATCGAATATTTCTCCTTATATCAAACTTTTACAGAATTGATACATGGACTTAAAAGTAGACCTAATTGTGGACCTAAAAACATGTGGCATGATCGGTTATAAAATAAGCGGGTCATTGTCTGCAGCCATCAGGATAATGCCACGTGTTTTTAAGTCCACAATTAGGTCCATTTATCATTTCTCCTGTTTTTAATACTAGACAAGTACCCGTGCATAGCAACGGAATTTATAGCGGCAGATAGTTTTAGTGATAAAAAAAGTTTATGGGTTATAAACGAAAAATAATAAAAGTTTGAGGATTTGGTGATTAAACATAATGTTTTGAAACCCGGGTGGTTCAAACGATTGAACCGTTCCGGTCGAGAAACGGGTCAATTTAAACTGGGTTAACCTGACGGGTTGTGTCAAAAACGGGTCAAATTAAACTGGGTCAACCCGTTTTTTATGTGTATTAATAGTTTCCTTTTGAAACATATATTTTCAACATTTTTTTTTTTAGTTTTAACTTTTCACTTGCTCATAATTAATTGTATCAATATTTCCTTTTTATGATTTTTTAACATTTCGCTTTCTTGACTTTTCCCTTTTTACTTTGACCATTTTGTTTTATAGATAGTATAGATGAGTTAAACCCCCTTTATATGTAGTAAAGTAAAGATTAATTTATGTGAACTTAGAAGATGTCAAAGTAAAAACTAATTGCTTTTTGTTGGGATAATGCAAAGTCAGCTTGGGAGTAGTATAATTCTTACTTTATGCTCGTAGATGTAAACCACTGTGTTCCTTTATGCATTGTACTTCTTGCTAGAGCGTTGTCGTTAAGATAGTTTAATGTTTTTTATTCAGCGGGCGTGGTTACCTAAAAAGAAACGATTTTTGTTAAGCTCAAACTATAAATTATCGATAACCCAAAGTTTGAATGTCTTATGTTTGACCAAGCTCGCAAGCCAGTTCTAAACCAACACCAAAACCACTATTATACATTCAAATCTGACCCGGTTTTGGATGATTGGAAACCCCTACAACCAAGCATCACCCACACTTGCTACAAGGATACATAAATCCAAGAAAGAAAAAATGAAAACCCGGTTGAATGAAACAGCCGAGACCGGAAAGAGATCCCAAGACACAAGGGAGCGGTGTATGGTTTTCAAAAAAATTCAGGTGCACCTATGTTTTTCTTTATGTTATACTTTTTTTTTTTTTTTTGTAATTTTTTAGGATCGAATTGGAAAATTATACTGTAATAATTTCCTTAATTAATTTACAAAATAACTGATTTACAGCCTTTCAAAATAATTAGTTTCCTTTCATCAATGTTAAGAGAATATCCTTTCTAAATTTCGAATTTTTAAGGTGTATTTCAAAGTTTGACTAATTCCAATATTTTACTTTCCTAAATGGCATTTTTTCTAGTTTCTGACTTTCCAATTATATGTATTCTTATCCTTTCATCAATTTCGAATTTGTATTTCAAGGTTTGACCAATTTCAAGTTTGACCATTTAGCTATTATATGTAGTAATTATTAAGAATATATGTAGTATAGATATAATTTTTCATCCGATATACTTCCAACATAACTTAAAAAAATCTAAATAAAAAATTGACTCACACTTTTAACAAAAATAAAGACGCAATATAAATGTTTACCAACTAATAAATTATTGTAATATCAAAAAAAAATATAACAAACAACTATAACAACATTACATCAAATTTAGATAACGAAATTTACAAAAAACTTACAAACAAATTTATAGAACAAAATATTAAAACAAATCTACAGCATTTAATTTACAAAAATATTTATACAACAAACTTAATAACAATTTTTTTGAAGAACCAATACATCTAGGGAAGCATACTTGTATAAACAAACAAACAAACAAAAAATTACACATACTTGTATAAACAAAAAAATCTACCTGAAATTTACAAATTCACCCAATAACTTACAACATAATACCAACAAATATTTTAAACATGAACTTCATAACCAACAAATATTAAAAGGAAACCATAATACTTCTGGTGGAGGTCTCGTGGTGAAAGATGTTGGCGACAGCAGCAGCTGTTCAACAAAAAAAAACGTGAAGAATGTTATAACTCAGATCTTTATATGAAAAATACAGATTTGTAAAACATAGAAAAAAATCTTTACAAAATCTTGAAAAACCTTTAGAATTGTAGGGTCTCGGTCATGTGGTTTCCGGCGAGAAACCCACGTTAATTTCGGCGGCAGCAGCTACTTCCGGCTTCCACGACAGTGGCGGCATAAACTATTTCCGGCGACCACATCGACGGCTGTAAAAAATACCAAATATTGTTAAAAACATAGATCTACAAATAAAATCAACAGATCTATAAATGAAAACTTTCAAAACTTGATTAAGATACATAGATCTATTGAAAAACTCAACAAAATACCTATAAACTTGAAAAGCCCTTATGGTGGTCGTGGGTCTTGGTAGTTCTTCTCGGTAGTCATGGTCCGGTAGTAGTGGTTTCCCTTATGGTGGCCGCGGGTACAGTGTTGGTGACGTCCGGTGGTGGAGGAGTCCGGTAGTGGGAGTTTTGGTGGAGAGTGTTTTGTATGTGTTTTTCTTGTGAGAATGGGATTCGGTTTACATTTATTGTTTGACAAACATTGATTTGCACTTTCCATCAATACTTCTCATTTATTGACATCAATACTTTCCAGTTTCTGTATACATTCATTGACCTGTGAAAATGGGATTCGATTTACATTTATTGGTTGGGATTCGATTTACAAGGGTAAAATGAGAAGGGTAAATTTGGCATTGACTGAAATTTCAGCATTTCACTTTTCACCTTTAACCATTTTTACATTATAAGTAGTTAAGATACATGTAGATTTTAACAAAATATTCATAAAATTGTACGAACATCGACTATACTATTGCACTACTTTTATAGTATAACATATTTTTATTTAATATTTACTAATCTCTATACTTTTAATTTGATTAACGACAACTTTATTATGACTTTATCTTTCAATTCATTGTTATTAATTTTTGCTACAATGAGATGTTCACAATTTTCACCTTGTAGATTGTATTATTGTTCACCCGGTTTGATTCGATATAATATTTTGAATGATTAACCGTCACACAAACCGCGGGTACCATGCATAATAAAATGCACTACCTGTTCGACGATGGATATATAGTTAAAATCTTCAACTGAACAGAACCGAACCGCCCCGTGAACGCCCCTACGTATTAGAAATACAAAAAAATCATGATTAAAATGAGATTGGCACAAAATTGAAATTCGTGACCATCGTATCATCCGACATTACTTATCTATCATCACTAAAAACGAGCTGAAGATGAAGCAAGTAAAGAGCATATAGTCTGAAAAATCATATATAATTCATATATTTTGTATGTCAAAAATATTGTTTACAGTTTTTTGAAGATCTCCCTTCTTCTCACATATATTGTTTACAAACCTATTAAAATGGTTTGTGATAGAAGCATTTTGTATAAACTTTTTTGGGTAAAGGGTTTTCTAGGTAAAATATATTACATCAAAAAAATATTCAACTATTTAAGTACCCTTTTATTTTGTATAAACTTGTATTCATAAAATGTCATATTTACCCCTAGGATTAATACTGGTACATAAATTGATAAAAATTTTAAAAAAAAAAAATTGATAACTTAAATTAATGACAAAAAAGGTAAAAATAAGAAAACAATAAATTATATAACTTGTTAGTATTAGTATTAGTAAATTTTGTTTCGAGTGATTTCAGATTGATTCGAGACATCGTTATGTCATAGCTTGCGCATATATTATGTGGGTGATATGGTGAACTAATAATAACCAATCTACCAATTAAATAATATTTATGATCATGGGATTTTTGTTGCCCATACGGTGTAGACTTGGCATTGACTTGGACATATTAGGCACCACCATGTAATATTCATAAATAAATGATTCATGATAAAATAAAGGGATAATTATCTAAATACCCAGGTTGCCCTGCAGTCGGGGATTTTTGGACCTCTTTCTGCTTTCTTCCGGAGTTAGACCATGTAGCATCTCACAAAACTCACCTAAGTTAATGATAAGTCTCGTATTATACATATTTATACTCTCGATATTATGTAAATTATATAGTAAATAACCTCATTATTAGGACTTTTGGTACTTAATATATGAATGAATGTGCAGGATAAAGGATTGGTGAAATGACGCGAGAAGTACAAGAAACTAATGACTCAAGATAATTATTCATAGTTTGGACAAATGCACGCCGATCTTATGGAGAAAGCGCACCGCTTACGGGCACCTTTGGTCAACAATACAACCACGAGTAAATCAGAAAGTACGCCGGTTATATGATATATGTGCGCCGGTCTTCAGTACAAATAATGACACTTTGGCGCCAAGTATGGAGGAGAAGTCCGCCGGTTTTACACCAGTTGTGCGGCGTACTTCTAATGACAGTTATGATTCTACATTAACGAGCTACATCAATGATGAGGCCGATCACTTGCCTATCATTACTCACCAGGGACGTATTAAGGTTGAAATGCAACAATAAATAGAGGCTAAATTCGTGGTATGACACACACCTCAATCAAGAATCATCTCTTGATTACTAAGAAGAAGAAGTGGTGGTTTTGCACCAAAATCCACTAGCTAAGGAGTGAAGTCAGAACCATACGTGAAGAATTACTTTGGAACGTGAGCAACACCTATAACTTTGGTATAAACTCGTTGCTAATCATGAAACTACTTGTTTACTTTATTATGGATATGGAGTAGTAACTTTATGTTTATTTGAGGCACTTCTGCCATGAGTAATATAAGTTTTGTATCATGAATATTGAATCTATAATTTATGCATTTGATATGTCATTGTTTAGTCTCTTATCATTTGTCTTGATTGATCATTGTAATTGCTTAAAGGTCGAAAGATGCAATTGTGTTGGTTATATTATGAATTGTCTGTCTATAACAAGTCATTGCTATGCTTGTGAAAATTGCGTAGTAAAACAAATGATGGCCTTGACTATGACACGTTTAAGGGCTAGTCTCATGTCTAACGGCTTGACTAGAGGAAATGCATACTTAATACTTCATACTTGGACCACACTTTATGCACTCTTTGTTTCTAGAATCAAAGGCCGAAAGGAGATTCTCTTACATAGAGTAGATATACTAGTTTACATGATCAACCATCATGCTTTACTTCTATGCTTTGTCCATGTACCTTCTGTGATACTTATGCTTATTATTCTCATGTGCTCAGCTTTGTATAAACATACTTTTAAATCAATTTGGCGAAACAATACAAAAAATCTTAAATCCAACAAAAACGGTTTTGGTGATAAGTGACAATCATTGGAATCTGATTTTGTTAACCATAGCTAACATAAGAAATCATTACCTCTCTTGGGACGACCTGGTCTTGCCTAAAAACCTTTAATATTAATGGGGGTTATACTTTTACTCGTGTGTTTTGTGTATTAAGGAATTGGTGAAACTAGTCTTATAAATTTAAAGCTTTCGAATACATCAAAGTTTTTGGCGCCGCTGTCGGGGAGGCTAATTTGATTATTATGTTAGTTTTCGTATACTTGATACTAAGTTCTATTACAAAATTTTCGTTTCTGAGACACAGAGAACGCCGGTTTTTTAGACAAAAATCGCTGTACTTTTAGTACAGTTGGAAAAACAGTTGGATTTAATTTCAAAAACCCCAAAACAAACTTGTAAAATGCTTTATCCAGGTTTTGAGAACATAAGATTCATGTTTTTTTTTTGTTTTTATTATCTAATTTACTGCATAAGTATAAATTGTATATTAAAATGAAAAACACAAAAATATTTTGCTTTTGCTTTTTAATTGTTTGTTTGCAACTGCTATATTGGATTGCTCCTATAAATGATATAATAATTGCAATTTTTTTTCAAATTATATCTGAGAATATGAATGACTATATCTTTTATGATCATCTGATAAAACCCAGAAACATGCCGGTTTTATTTCTAAGATCGCCGTACTTCCGGAGAATTTTAAACGAAACGGCTAGAAAGTCACATAACCGCCATACTTTGTATAAAGTACGCCGAACTTATTTGCAAAAATCTTTACAGAAGACTTGTTTCTCTTTTGTGATGATGTAACAGACACATATTTTGACATACATGAGTTATATGAGATTATTGGAGTATGATTATGTGCTTATAACTTATTTGACTAACCTACTAATGTTCTGTTTGACGTTATATTGTCATACATTAGAAATGGAAAACAAATCGGACTTAGGAATCATGAATGATGAAAAAGACATAGTGGAAAGCAAGAACACTTGGCAGGGAGAAATTACTTGTGAGATTGCAGCTGATAACAAGGAAGATGAACAAAGGGTTCACACTTTTAACAGGATGGAAAGTGAGGAGTGTTACATGAAATTCATCACTCCTTGCGTTATTTCAAGCGTATACCAAATCGCCTTATCTCGCTTGGAGTCAAGCCATGATCTGCGTGGAGGTGAGCAAGCCATTGCCCACATTCCACTACCCTATTGGGAGTGGCTGCTGGTTGGGTTGGATTTGGGGATAATTGGGAACGAGAACGGCGACAATATGAACCATTTCCCAGATGCAGTGGGACTGTTATCTTCAACACCGGATCATGAAAACAATCTTTAATCCATTTATGGTATTCTTCGTTTGTTAGACGTTGATGCTCATAGCTTGCCACATTATCCTGCAAATCACAAAAGATGTACATTTTTAGCAACCCATGAACTCACATATTGACTATGTAGTCAATTTCGGTGGTTTACCAGTGGTATTTCGGTTTTTGGTCCTCCACCGGTAAATGGGGCTTATGAAAATATACTTAAATAAGCTAATAAGCCTAAGCAAATAAGCTTACCCAAACACCCATTAGATTAAGTATTATATAGGACCCTATTATATATTGAAAGTTTTAAAGCAAAAATTTGATAAAATCTCACCTTCAATTCATTATAAAGGGATCTATAGTGGCGAACACGTGTCGCAATATCGTCTTTAGTGATTGTCTTGTTTCGCTTTTCCGAAACATATGCGGCAAGATTTGTATAAAATTGGTCGTTGAAGACGACTCCAAAACGCGTTAAATTACGATGACGTACTTTGCTTAATGTTTTCAGTAAACGAAGGTCATGCCTAGGCCACTCATTAGAATTCATCTACACACAAAACCAGAAAATGTACATCATAAGAATAGATTCATTATCCATTAGCAACACTGGCAGTAATAAGTAAATATCAAAAGTTAAATGAATAAAGTGTGTATGAAAATATTATTTGCCAGTATTGTAATGAAGATTAGGAAAATATATGTACTAACCACCTTCTCATAAAAGATTTTGATGATATTAATAAGTTATTACAAAGTGTAATAGTCTATCATTTCAAATTGCTTCATTTGCAAAAAGAAAACTATTACCTCTTGCTATGATCAGAAAAACACACACAGTGAGTTTGTATTATGTGTTGTTTTTGGTGCAAAGAAGAGAAAAGTGAAAGAGTGTGGAGATATGTTTGGTGCAAAGAACCTGTATGTGTTATATAGAGACTGTACCGTATACTAATCTGGGAGATAATTTTTGTACATTATTAAATGTGTCCATATACCATTTCATATATGGATTAGATGTATTGTTTGTATATTTTGTACAAGTGCTCACATTTCTAGTTTTAATTGTCTTAAAATAAATGTCTATTTCATATTACAAGAAACGACTTCCTTTTTTTTTTTTTTTTTTTTAACGGCGGGTTAGTTGTTAGATGTTAGTTGTTAGCTCGAGTTAGTGTCGCATCCTCGAGCAGAAATATCAACCGCGAGCCTCTCCTTAGGGGATAACCCCACTCCTATTCCTGATTCGCCTGATATCATTAGAGCTTGTGGTTCCCAAGTGAGAACTTCCCGGTTGGTTACCCAAACCGGTACTACTCTCACTTGGGCTCGCTTAACTATTGAAGCATTTACCACTAGACCACAAGCAGTGGCGAAGCTAGAAAATTTTCAGTGGGGGGTTGAGATCTAAATTTTTTTTCCCTAACGCTATTTTTCGGGTAATACCGAAATTTTGGGGGTCGAAACTGAATATACCAAAAAAAATTTACACGAAAACTATATACCTCTAAATCACAAAAAAAAATTCGAGAGGTCGGGCGCCCCCTCCCGCCCCTATGTAGCTGCGCCCCTGAACACAAGCCTCATGAATACAAGAAACGACTTTAGTAGGTAGAAATGTTATTTTATTGTAAAGAGTATAGTACATTTTCAAGGTAAACATTTATTTTAGAAAGAAAAAATGTGATTTTTTTCCCTTTCAAATAAAATATTTAGTTGTTTCTAGCGAGCTAAAAGGAAGTTCCTGAACCCAAAACCATCGTCTATTTTCCTCCTCCACATGAAAACGTTTGCGCTTGAAAAATAGACATTCGAGTATAATGTTATTTTACAATTAAGTTTAAATTGAAAAAAGCTCCAAAGTACTTGTGTATTTTGACATCTTCCTTAAAAACGTTTGTTCTTTACTGTTAACCAAATTTCGAGCCAACAACTAACATCTAACAACTAACCCGCCGTTAAAAAAAAAAAAAAAAAAAAAAAAAAAAAAAAAAAAAAAAAAATCGTTTCTTGTAATATGAAATAGACATTTATTTTAAGACAATTAAAACTAGAAATGTGAGCACTTGTACAAAATATACAAACAATACATCTAATCCGTATATGAAATGGTATATGGACACATTTAATAATGTACAAAAATTATCTCCCAGATTAGTATACGGTACAGTCTCTATATAACACATACAGGTTCTTTGCACCAAACATATCTCCACACTCTTTCACTTTTCTCTTCTTTGCACCAAAAACAACACATAATACAAACTCACTGTGTGTGTTTTTCTGATCATAGCAAGAGGTAATAGTTTTCTTTTTGCAAATGAAGCAATTTGAAATTATAGACTATTACACTTTGTAATAACTTATTAATATCATCAAAATCTTTTATGAGAAGGTGGTTAGTACATATATTTTCCTAATCTTCATTACAATACTGGCAAATAATATTTTTATACACACTTTATTCATTTAACTTTTGATATTTACTTATTACTGCCAGTGTTGCTAATGGATAATGAATCTATTCTTATGATGTACATTTTCTGGTTTTGTGTGTAGATGAATTCTAATGAGTGGCCTAGGCACGACCTTCGTTTACTGAAAACATTAAGCAAAGTACGTCATCGTAATTTAACGCGTTTCGGAGTCGTCTTCAACGACCAATTTTATACAAATCTTGCCGCATATGTTTCGGAAAAGCGAAACAAGACAATCACTAAAGACGATATTGCGACACGTGTTCGCCACTATAGATCCCTTTATAATGAATTGAAGGTGAGATTTTATCAAATTTTTACTTTAAAACTTTCAATATATAATAGGGTCCTATATAATACTTAATCTAATGGGTGTTTGGGTAAGCTTATTTGCTTAGGCTTATTAGCTTATTTAAGTCTATTTTCATAAGCCCCATTTACCGGTGGAGGACCAAAAACCGAAATACCACTGGTAAACCACCAAAATTGACTACATAGTCAATATGTGAGTTCATGGGTTGCTAAAAATGTACATCTTTTGTGATTTGCAGGATAATGTGGCAAGCTATGAGCATCCACGTCTAACAAACGAAGAATACCATAAATGGATTAAAGATTGTTTTCATGATCCGGTGTTGAAGATAACAGTCCCACTGCATCTGGGACATGGTTCATATCGTTGCCGTTCTCGTTCCCAATTATCCCAAAATCTAACCCAACCAGCAGCCACTCCCAATAGGGTAGTGGAATGTGGGCAATGGCTTGCTCACCTCCACGCAGATCATGGCTTGACTTCAAGCGAGATAAGGCGATTTGGTATACGCTTGAAAAACCGCTTCGTAAGGGAAACTGAGTAGATAACTGAGGAGTCACACTTGTAGATTTTTCGCTACGTATGTTAGCTTCAGTTGTCTTACTAATGGTACGAATGTGACCATGTGTGAATTCATCAAGATCATCATTATCACAAGCATCTGATGTGTGTATCTTGTTGACAAGAGTGTCATCTTCTTTAGCATCAGTGTCATAGCCTGGAGTTGCATCCTCTTCTTGAGCTTCAAAGACATCCTCCATTGATGTATCCATACCTTCCACATATTCAGCGTGTGCCATCAATGCCATGTTGGGTCCTAAGTTTTTTGCTTCATCATTTGTATCCCCCATGAAGTTGATTGACTCTTTGTCAGGCTCACAGTCATAATCTATCTCTTGGGTCAGTGTCAACCTTTTGTTGTTGACTTTTGAGTAATAAGAAATATCAACCACTTTGTTTTTGCCTTTAAGATAAGAATCATTAGTGAGTTCATTTCCAAGCTTAGCCATATTGGTTATAAGTGATTCCTCATAATCATGAATGGTTATGGGATGGTATCTTGGAATGATGACAGGTTCATTTGGAGGAGTGTAATAGAATCCATCCAGGGTGTAAGTCATATAACCATGGTCGAAAACTTGAGATGGAATCTCATGATTGTGTGATGGTGAGGTAGGGATAATGGTGAGGCAGGGAAAATGGTTTGCAAAGGATCTGTATGAAAGTGATTTTCATTTAGGATTTCTTGTCTGATGCGTTGAAGTTCTTCGTTACGATGCATTGAAGCAAGGGTTGTCCACGTATCATAAGCACTTTCTCGACGGTCCATTTTCCAGTAGAGTTCATTTGGTATGGCTAAGATGATGAAGAATCTAGCCCTACTGTCAGCAGTGTATTGAGCACATTCAGTATCATTCAATTCTTCTTCAGTTTGTAGCCTTATGATCCCTGGGTTTCCTTGGTAAGCAATAAATTTCATTTCATATGGACCATCATTGATTTTAACATAAGTTCAACATCATCATGATATGTAAGCCATAGTTTGAATCTTAGTCGCCAGTCAGTATAAGTTCCTGGAAGAAGCATTGGTGGTCTTGAATCATTTCCAAATATCAATCCATCGTGATAAGTAGACATTGTGATGGCGGATCTTTGATATGAGATGTTGTTTTTGTTTGAAAGTGGTGTTTTAGTTTGTTTTAAGTTGAGATAGTTGAGTGTTTGGAATTTTAAGTTGTGAAATGTAAATGATTAAAGTCTCTTAGTCAAGGTATCGCAACAAAGTCTTGTGAACAGTAACTATCGCAACTTTCTGGTGAAACTTGGGCAGAGCTTTCTTTCACAAAAATGTGGGTAACTGTAAGTCTCGGAAGATCAGATGTCGAAAACTTGTGCTATCACAACAATTTTTTGCGACTTGCGCAGAGTTTTCTTTCGTAAACACTGGGTAACCAAAAGCTTTGCAAAGCAAGTATCACAACAATACTATCGCAACCCAAACTACTGCCATCGCAAGTCAAATCAACTGCTATCGCGGTTACCTATCGCAACCAAAAGTAGCTATCCAAACTGTTTCTAAGCCAAGTGTCGCAACAAAACCCTCAGTTTTGCAAACAAAATTTTACGAACAAAATGCTAAACCCTATTTTTTACGAAAAACCCTAAAACCACAATTTCAACCTAAATCTTCACCGAATGCATAAAAAATTTGTGTAGAAAGATAAAAGCTATTTCTTTTTCTTCAAATAAGTTATTCTAACACATGTTTTATAAGATTAAACACGTTTAAGAATAATCTTAGTACTACATATGAAAGTAAAACCATTCTAAAACACAACTACGTGAAACAACAAATCATATTTGGCTCTTGATACCAATTGTTGTTCCAATAATATCACATCTACTCTAACAATTTTAGTGAGATAAAGTGGGTGTGGACACTTTAGTTTAGAGAGAGAAACGAGAGAAAAGTAAGAAGTCTTGAATTGATAGATAAAAGAACACACACCTCATAATCCATGAGGTATGGGGTATTTATACCCTTACAATAGTCAAGCATACTATCGCAACTATACAAGTGTTGTGACAGTGTTATGTTGTCGCAACCACACAATGTTTACACAACATACCCTAAACTATTACAAAAGATAAATAGAAGTCCACACAATGCACTAATGATTTACACTTTTTGTGTTCCAACAAAAGTCATGACCATCGTATCATCCTACATATTCCTTTGTCACTGCCTACCATCACCAAAGACGAGATGAAGATGAAGCAAGTAAAAAGCATATAGTTTGAAACATCATATGTAGTTAATGGAGTAACATTTGTTGTTTAAAGGTGCGTAGATACCATATGAGTAGTTAATGGAGTAACATTTGTTGTTTAATGGATTACTATTTTGACAATCTGTATAATGACACCGCCCCGGTTGCTCCATTTGTAGTTAGTGGAGTAACATTTGACAAAGGGTATTACATAGCCAATAGGATTTATCCGCATTGGGGTACGTTTGTCAAATCTTATCAGTGAAGGAGACAAGAAACCTTTATTGTTTAAGAGGAAACAAGAAAGCGCAAGAAATGATGCCGAAAGAAATTTGTGTGTTCTCCAAGGACATTGAGGAATTATACAATAACCGGCACGTGCTTGGACAATCAACAAGATAAGAAGAGTCGAGTATAGGTCACCTATTGACAACAACAACAAGATTACCTATGGCAACAACAACTAGATTAGGTTTTAGTTTAATTAAGAAGAAGAAGAAGAAGAAGGTGAGGCCCAAATGTCTTGTGATGACATATGTGATGAGTGATGGTGTTTTTGGTGGTGTGAGTGAAAGGTTGTGTTATAATACAAAAGGTGAGTTTCATGACATGACACCTCTAACTAACATTGTTAAGTTTCATAGCTTAACTTCAATATAACCTAATTAATAGTTGCAAAATACATGTAGGCTATGTTTGGCGCAAAGCTTTTTGGAGCTTTTTGGGGCGATAAGCGGTGAGCAATGAGCTTTTTGATTTTTAGTGTTCGTTTGGCATGAGAGCTGTAAGCTTTGCTATTTTTTAAGAAAGCTCATTTTTCTAATGCTTCTTTATGAAGCTGTGAGCGGTGAGCAGTGAGCTGTGTCTATTGCTCATAGCTACTGCTCACAGCTCATAGCTACTGCTCATAACAACTTTTGCCAAACATAGCCATAGTAAAAGAATTAGGATTAATTGAACATGAAAGGTTTTGTTAGCCAATTAAAAACAAGATACATAAATGAGGGTTCACTTCTTAGTAAAAGTTAAGGCCCAACTTTTTTATTTACTTACAGCATTATCAACATAACCTCTCATGTTCTATATTTTATTATTAAAGAAAGATAAAGGAATGTAAAGAATACATTTTCCTCCCAAAACCGGGAGAAAAGACTTTACTTTAAAAATCAACAAAATAACACTACTTTCATTCTATTTCCTCCCTAAATACTATTCGAGAACACAACAGCTTGTGTCTCCTTAAGTACTACTAAAAGAAAACTCACTCCTTGAGTGCTAGATCAGCATCCTGTTTCATGATGAAGATAAATATAACAAGCAAATTCAGTGAGCTAGGAGATTGTAGGAGACACAAACAGGCAAGCTTTACAATAACACTCTTCTGTTCTTTAATGTTTGATTATAAGAGATTACAACCAAATCAAGATGCAAAATGCAACATGAACACTCTGTAGCAAACCATAAAAAACTGAAATACATTGTTATTGATCAACTTGTTTGGTGAAATGAGCGCTAATGAATAGAAACTCAAATTTATCTGGAATCAAACTCCTATATATCATCAGTATCAAGAAGTTCTCAGATCTTACTAGCAAATTCAAGACCCTCCTTGGCAAGCACCTCCAAGCTCGAGGCTGGTGGTTGTGCTTTGGCAACTTTGGCAATTGCTTGGTTCTCTTCAGGTGCACCACCTTCAAGAAAAGCACCAACAACCTTGCCATCCTTGATCCAGTATGATCCAAACTTTGGCTTTGCTGATGAAGGATCATGATCGCCAAAAATAACAGCATCACCAACATTATCCCCATAAAACTGCCATGATAGATCAAATGAACGGGAATAGAAGAATGGAAGGTAGTCATAAGTTTCGATATCCTTTCCTTGCTCACTAGCAAAAATAGCCTGCATAAGTAGATACAAAGACTTTTCAGTTCAATTCTTTTTCGCTAGTAAATTGCATAGAAGAAAAGCGCAGTAGATTCTAATCTGGTTTCATTACCTTGACAGCTTGTTCGGCAGATTTGCGAGAATGGTCAACATGTTCAACTCTCCTAATATCACCGTATAACTTCATAGGGAAAGTAGCAACATCACCGACAGCGTATACGTCAGGAACACTAGTTTTGAAAAAGGCATCGGTCTGTGATTAACAAGCAAAAAAAGCCGAGTAAAATTATCAGTTCAGGGAATGACATATATTCATCTAAAAAGATGATATTTAAATGAACACAAACCTTAATTCCACCTTTGTCCTCTTCAACCTGTCCTTTGAATAGGTTTGTAAGGGGCCTTGCACCAACACCAACTACCACAATATCTGCTTCTAGCACCCTTCCGTCCTTCAGTTTCACTTCTTTCACCTAAAAAATCATTTAAAGTGTTTTTATTGAATGGAAAAAAATTATATACAGAATTCTGAAACGGATCCGCTGCATGAGTACAAACCTCTCCAGCGTCATTCTGGGTAAACCCAGAAGCAACTGTGCCCTTGATGATAGTCACTCCCTTTTTCTGATAATAGGCCTCGTAGAAAGCAGCAATATCAGCAGTGAATAGACGAGGCACTGTTTTAACATGACACGAATCAGCAGTTAAATGTTTATGCACTCAGATCAGTGGTGGCAAATTAAACCCATTTATTACTAAATGCCTAAATGGGTTGTTGATCTCCGCTATATTTATCTCTAACGGTTCATACAGTATATATTAAAATTTTATAGGGAATAGCAATCTGTGATTTAAGAGCATACAAGCTCCTAAATTATTTTATTTTCAATATCATGTCATTATGTAAATGAAAGTTTTGTAATAATACTTAACTGGAAAATTTATTAGTATAAGATTTAAAATTAGGAAAAAAATGTTCTTGGGGCAACCCAAGTACACCTGGTCCTTTTTTACCAGTGCAAAAAAGCCCTGCTTTGACCCGTTATATTACCTGAACCACCCAAACTCAGGTGCTAAACAGAAATGAACAAAAGAAGTAACATAGATGTATCTGCACTTACTGCACCATGGTTCAGGGTAAACCATTGTAACATCAATGTTATTAAGTCTGAGTACAGCACTAAGCTCAAGACCAATGTATCCTCCCCCAACAACAACAGCCTTTCCATTTTTCTTTGCTTTAATAGCTTCTGCAAGTTTATCAGCATCATCAATCTCTCTCAAGTAAAGAATGTTCTTGGCATCAGCCCCTTCCACTTTAAAGTCTGTCAGTTTGAGAACCTGAAAGTTCAGTTATACATGTTAAGCACGTGAAGAAGAGGAGACAGAGTTTCGTGTTATTTACAGATTACAATCTTACTGTGGATCCAGTGGCAATGATCAAAGTTGTATATTTGAAGGTATCTCCAGCTGCGCTAGTAAGAATTTTTGAAGCAAGATCTGCTGTGACTATTTCCGTGTTAAGGATCAAGTCGATCCCTGTACAAGCATCACAGGATGAGAAACAAAGATTAGAAAGTTTTTACATTCATTTTGGGGTTTAAAAGATAAACAGACTTGGAGTAGAGTGGACCAATCTACAACGTAAGCAGTCAATATATGTATAAGATATTTACATTTACATAATTAAAGGAAAATACCATACCTTTCTCTGTGTACCATTCAGGTAATAGTCTCTCTCCTCCACTTCCAACACAGACGTGAAACCCTGGAAGTCTAGCAGCTCCTGGAAAATAATGAATTATATAAATAGGACAGAAGAAAAAGATAATATATCAGAAACTAGGCTTCAGCTAATTTCTTCAACTAGAAATTATTACTGCTGAAAATTTGAGCAGCTTAAAATATTGATTAATGTTAGTATTATCCCTCCATTCCAAATGGTCTAAATTGGCTTACCTTCGGGAAACAGATAAGCCTTGCTTAGTGCAGGGCGCTCATACGGAGCCACCTAGAAGATATAAAGGAACAAACAATGTTAGAAAAATTATGTTAATAGTTCCACAAAATAAACTTAATTAGTAACTAAAACTGAGTATGTAAAAAAATTGTTCAAATATTACAATATAACAAGCAACAGATTAAACATGATAGCCACAGTACAGGGGGACACTGGCAAACCTCAACGGAAAGACAAATGTGTTCCTTTAATTATTATATTGAATTCTGTTATTTTTTGTCATCTTTAAACGAAAAAAGGTACATCATTGCATTCTGATATATAATCTTCGTTCATTCAATCACAGAGGAAGAAGCAAACCCTGGATCACGATCAAAATATTTGAGAATCTCCCTAAACAAGTGAATATACACATAGAAAATAACCAGGAAACATGAATATGCTAAGAAAATTTGCAACCAATATTCTAAGCAAACTCTTTAGCATGTCGTCTTAAATTGAGGATTTGCAAGTCACCAAAAACATTCAAAAAGAATTATATGCTTTAGAAATTCGAAAGATCAACTACAAATAGTGAGACTTTGGAGCAAGTACATGTTGAGCATATCCATTTTCAAGCAACATATTGGTTGTTTAGGCTTTTGTATTATGCGTCAGATATATGGCCCTTTGTTTTTGCAATGGTTGGAACTCAAAGAATTGATTAATGCAAACTCGAATTCACAAAGGTACTTTTCTACAAGAAACTTTATTGTACCCATTCTCGTAAAGCGGGTGAACCGTGTGAGCTAGCCAAATCAGTACTAGTTTTTGCTTCTCTTTTAGTTCAATAAAGTGAAAACATGGAAAATAATAAATTCCATGAAGAATATAATTAAACAAAAATCTAATTCACTACGTTCAATATCGCAATTATTATTTATATACAATATTCGACAAGTCTGAATTTTTTTTTTTTTTTTTTTTTTAAATTAGAGGCAAAAACCAGTGTTCTAAAAGGCGCGCCAAGGCGCCGCCAAGGCGCGAGGCGTGGCCTCGACGCCACGAAATGGACCAAGGCGTGAGGTCTAGGCGTCGTGTGAAAAGGCGTGGAATAAGGCGCGAAAAGGCGTGCAAAGGCGCGCCTTTTTGGTAAGGCGTGGCGCCATTTTTAGAATCATTTAGGGGATTTATGGATTTGGGCTTGAATTTCAAGTATTTGGGTTATTTCTTTCTTGGGCCTCGTAATTTCAAAACTTAATTCCTACTTGGGCCTCGTATTTGGGCTTGGCTATTTGGGATTTGGGCTTTAAAATTTGAAATTGCTCTTATAAAATAATATAAAATTATAATTACATAAATTTATAAATATTTTGTTGCCGCCTTAAGAAACGCCAATGCTTCGCAAAGGCGCGTAAGGCTTGAGGCGTGGTTGTGCCGCCACGCCACGCCTCACGCCTTTTAGAACATTCAAAAACTGATGATCATACCGCCTCCTTAGAAATGATTGCTAGCTCGCCTGGTTGGACTCCTTGCTTTGCAAATTCCCTGGCAGCATAACCCTGCATTTAGAATATCAAATATATAAGAAATTGTCATGGACTAACAATAAGAAATACAAGACAACTGGGATACAAAACCAAGATGTCAACATCCATGTAAGTATGTTCCATGAAGCTGAAATTCCAATACTAAAGGCTTAAACAAAATCTCTAATTACAAGAAATAGCATACACCTCAAATGGTAAACTAAATACGCTCTTAAAAAAACTAGTTACAAAGTTGTTCTTCATTGTCATTGTTGTTATAAACATATGGGCTAATTGCACGAAAATGTACCTTACTTGTTTTTTATGTGTTTTTCGTGTACTGTGCGACCTACAAACCGGCTAATGTCTAAATGGAGCCCGTTTATTCCATATGGATTAATCAATAATTTTTTTTTCTCTGTTCCAATTAACCAAACACCCATGAGTCGTCCCCCACCAACCAAACACCCCCTTTCTTCGACATTTACATCCTCTTTATTATGGGATATTTGACAACCTAATAATCAGATATTCACAAAAAGAATGACAATGATACTTTGATCGTCCCAAGTAAATAGTCGAACCAAATTCACACCCACTGACACATTCTGAACCAAAATCTTGTTCCACGTTGCAATTTTGTACAAAATATACGAAGGGTTTTTCATGTTTTCTAAGTTTCTTTGAAGAAAACAAGAAAATAAGTTCAAGAAAAGGCAAAAGCTTTAAGAAGATGGAACTTCGGATTCAACTATACCAGTGAGCCTTTTAGACACCTGAATCCTTTTCAGGATTCAAGAAGATGGGTTTTGTAGAGGTGATGGTGGTGTTTTCATGGTGGCTGCAACAGTGGGTGATAAAACTGGAAAAGAAGGGAGATGTTTGGGAATGAGTTTTGTGAGTGTGAGGTAGATTTATGTATTGACATGGCACAACAAAAAAAAAATGTAAAATTGATAATCAACTTGTAACCTTCGAAACAGGTCACTCGGTATTCACTCCATACACGGAAAAGACCGGATTCAAAAGTAGGCTACGTCTATGTAAAAATTAAGTAAGTTGACTATATATAACTATAAATAGTGGTAAGTAAGATACATTTCCGTGCAATTAGCCCTAAATATATATGTTTGAAAACTATACTACACTTCAAGGATTACCGAAAACCTTCAAGTTGACATATAAACACGTTAGACTAAACTTTTGCGCATATATAGGACTACGTTCAGATAGGAAGAAGTAGCAAAAGTTACTCAGTAACAAGAATACAAAGTTACAAATAGTCTTTTGTGGTAACTATTGAGCGCGATTCATATCCCTCTTAAGTCTTAACCGATAAAAAGTTCTATTAACAAAATATTATACTGTAAAACTTGATTCCTAAATAATCAGTACAATTGGCTGTAAACGAGCCAGATAAAAACGAAAAGAGCCTCGTTCATATTCGTTCATTAGATTTTAACTGGACAAATTAACGGACATGTTCTTGTTCTTGTTCATGTTCATTTATTAAGAAAATGAGTTGTTCATGTTCGTTTATGTTTGTTCATTAAGACACTAAACGAACGCTAAACGAACATAAACGATCGAACATAAATGAACATAGACAAACATAAACTTCATTAAATTATGCATAATATATTGTTTTGTAAGTGTTGCTTTGTTCAAACAACCTAGTTTTAAAGTTACACAATTAAAAGAGATGATATAAAAACATAAATAAATAAATGAACATAAGCGAACGTTAACAAACACATAATCGGACGTTTACAAACATAAATGAACGGACGCAACTTTGTTCATGTTCGTTCATTTAACTAAATGAACGTAAAAAATTGTTCATGTTTGTTCAGTTCGTTTACAACACTAAGTACAAATATACTCCACCACCCAATAAATGTCCATTTTTTAAGTTTACCATATTACAATTAAATCAAATCATAATTACAAAACTCAAAAGCAAAAGAGATTTACTTAAACCGTGTGTGTATCTGGTCAAATCATGTATGTTTTGTAATTATGATTTGACCAAATAGTATTTTGAAGAGAAAAAAAACTATTGGAGGATCTGTATTTTTCTACTCCCGGTTTGCCAAAATAAGTTTGTTTATTGCAACAATCATTTAACAAAACAGTGAGTCACTGTCATATTCTTTTATTTAACAAACACAATAACTCACTATTATATCTTTTTATGTAACAAACTAATACAGCATGATTTAGGTGTAAATAGATTTGTTATGCTTTTCTTAAATGGGTGTTTGTTTAAGATTATATGTTGCTTATTAGCTTATTTGTGTTTCCGCTTATATCTCATAAGCCTCAATTTTCAGGCTTATTTGGAGACTTGTGGGCATAGGGTGTGTTTGTTTAAGATTATATGTGGATTATAAGCTTATTTGTGTTTCGGCTTATATTTCATAAGGTCCAAATTTCTGGCATGGCTTATATTTCATAAGTCCAAATTACTGGCATATTTTGAGACTTGTGAGCTTATATAAGTTTATTATGATATAATAAACTTGCCCACAAGTCTCAAAATAAGCCAGAAAATTGAGGCTTATGCCGAAAAACAAATAAGCTCATAAGCCCACATATAAGCTTAAACAATCATATTTAAAAGACTTTATTTATATATTTACATATTAACCATCATCCACAATCCCATTTGCAAACGAATGATAAAAATAAAACAGATGAAAAACGAAAAGAATAAATCAAATATAAATCAGAGTAGAAAAACAGAAACTCACGGCAGATACACCACCACCGATGATGACGTATTTAAAAGACTTTTCACCAGCCATGATTTTGATTATTTTCCGATCAAATGAATTTAGACAGGTTTTCAGTAGTAGGTTACTACACTTTTTTTTTTTTTTTTTTTTTTTTTTTTGTTATTGGGATTAGCAATTACACGTATATATATTGTCTCATTGGTTGGATCCGTTTTTTATACCATTAAAGATGTGATTGAAATCTTCAACAAGTCTAATTGGTTACTGACACGTGGAGGTTCATCTGCCGTTTCTTTTTTCTTGACCGTAGGATTTACACGACATTTTATATTCTTTTATCGACTTCCTCTGTCCGTGTACACTTTATAATGCAGGTTCTAGAAGTTATAAAATCTCGTTAATTACATTTTTCATCAATCATATACTAAGGTAGGGGTACTCACGGTCTAAAAAACCGGACCAGACCGAGATCGAGTCTGGCAATCCTAGACTGAGACCGGACCGAATGTGGTCGGTCTAGTCCGGTCTCGGTCCAAATAGGCTAAATGTCCGGTTTTTTAAGCAGGATCGGACCGATCCAGACCAAGACCGAAATTATGAAAATCTCTAGACCGAGACTGAGACCGGACCGAATGTGGTCGGTCCGGTCTCGATCCAATCCAGTCCAGTCGGTTTTGTCGGTCGGTCCGGTCCATCCAGTCCGTTTGCTCACCCTTATACTAAGGATAAAGGCTATAAAATTGTAACATACTTTCAAAAATAATTCATTGTGAATAACAAACCTCAAAACGACTCATTGTGACCAACAGAAACGGTTGTTAGCCGATTATTTTGACTTGGTAACCCGTTGTATCCTGGTTTTTTTTTTTTTTTTTTTTTTTTTTTTCTTGGTATCGTTTTGCATTTTCACGTCACATTTTGTATATATACAAGTTTACATATTTTCTTTAACTTTATCTTTCCAATTACATGTTAATTACAAAACCTCTAATTACTGAATAACCCTAATTGTTTGCCCTAATTTCATGTCTGGATCTTCTTCAAAGGCTCTTTATGTTGTTAGCCTTTATAATGATGGTATGTTTGTTGACAACCCCATTTGGTACCGAGAAGGTGAATTTAAAGTAATAAATGATGTGGATTTTTGATGGTATACCTTATGTTCATAAGGGTAGTTATTCTTGCATCATTTGGTTTGTGGTTTAACAAAATTGGTGTACCATTAAAATGGCATATGAACCTTTCGGCTTTTATTTACTTTTTATTTTAAAACAAAATGACAAAAATAATGTTATCATTGTGCCATATTATATTAAAAATGTAAGAAGATATAAACAAAATCAATTTTTATGAAATTGTTAATACCAAATTTTGTTGTTTTTTTCTAAATACAAGCTCACTCACACAATGGTTTGTATATCTCAATACATCACGAATGCTCCAATTGATATTTAACACGATCAACAGATCATATCGCACAAAAATACAAGAAATTCCGACCACTCTCTGGTGAAACTGGCGACAACCCTAACAACCCTAAACATTCTAATCGTTCTTTTTAATTCTGCCTTTATCTTGGATTCTTTGCACCGATCTGGTCTTGTTAACTAATTAACTTAAGTGTTAATTCGTTCTTGATTGGATTTGTGTCTTGTTTCTCTTGATTTTGAGACTTTTTCAAGAATCGTTTTTAGGGTTTGTTACAAAATCGTTTTTAAACCAACCTTTGGGTTCTTGATCGGATCTAGTTATTATTTCCTATCCTAAGTCGGTTCTGATCCTTATTAATACTTTATTAAATCGATTGTATCATTATTGATTGGATTAACATGTGTGTTGGTTAGTTTTTTGAGCTTATTGAATAAAAACCCTAAGCGATTAGGGTTTTACACTCTTTTTTGGTATTGCATGCTGCTGGAATCATAGGTTGCTACTAAGTTTGATTTGTTTTACGTGGTGGTGAGAGATGAATAAGGGTTTTCTGAGTTCTAAGAGTGTGACAAAGGGGATGGTTGTTACGAATGCATCCTTATCTAAGGGTTTGTATGATGATACTAGTTCTGGGGGTAACGCTCAAGTCGAGGGTTCCATTAATGTGAACTTTAATGAATTAAGTGCTACATTCAAACATTCAAAAGCTCGCGAAGCTGCTAGGAGTCTTAGGAACCCTAACTCCGGTTCAGAATATGATGCTAACATGGTTTACGAGGGCATTAAGGATGTTAGTGATGATGTGGTGTCTCAAACACCACTTGTAGCTACTGATCATGAAGTTAACGATTTGGTGACTCAAACACCACTTGAAGCTAACATGGCTCAACAATCAAACCAAGTGAAGCCGGTTTCACTTGGCAATGATGGGCATCCTAGTAATGGTACTTCGAGGTCTACTGGTTCTTTACCTATTCATGGTGATGGGATTAATGCAAGCATACCTGATGGTGATGGGATTAGTGTGTCAACTTCTGTTGGAAGAATGAAGCAGACTCAATCACATGTGGATGAACCTATACATGCTAATACCTCTAATGTTGACCAGTTTGTGATTAATGCATGTAATGAATTTAATACAGCTATGAATAAAGTTCAAGTTGAGAATGCGAAGAGTGCTGCTAGTTTTGATCTTAAATCTGGTTCTCACACTACGATGGGTTTGGATTTGCCTGTTGATACGGTTGGAACTGGAGTGAAGTCGGTCTCTTATGCGGGTGCTACTTCAAATGATCCCAATAAACATGTGTCTAATTTTCGCCGATTGGAGTGTAGCAATAAAAAGACTGGAGTTGATCTTTCTGCCCCGATGAAAGTTGTTGAAGAGGTGAATACTAGATTTGACAATACACTTTATGGTTATTTTCTTGGTCATCACATTGCTTTTCCTGTTGTTGATTATTATGTACGCAATGTGTGGGCTAAGTATGGTACACAGAAGGTTATGATGAATGCTAAGGGGTTCTTTTTCTTAAAGTTCACTTCGAAAAAAGGTGTTGATGATGTTCTTGAAAATGGTCCATGGCTGATTAGAAATGCTCCTATTATTCTTAAACCATGGACATTGAACACCAATTTACTTAAAAAGGATTTGACCAACATTCCGGTGTGGGTTAAATGTCATGATGTTCCTCTTGCCATGTTCTCTGATGACGGTCTGAGTCTTCTTGCTACATTGATTGGTAGGCCGAAAATGTTAGATGCCTATACTAGCCAAATGTGCAAGGAATCATGAGGACATAGTAGTTTTGCAAGGTGCATGATTGAAGTGAAGGCGGATGAGGTACTTCGGGATAGCTTCACTGTTGAAATTCCTTTGCTTGATGGGACGGGTTCGACTATTGAGAAGATTCGGGTTGAATATGAGTGGAAACCGCCTCATTGTGATAAGTGTAAGGTATTTGGTCATACTATTGCTGATTGTCCTAAATTTGTCCCACCTACTACTCAACCTACACTGAGTTTAATGATGGTTTCTAAACGGTTAATGATAAGAAGAAGAGTAATAGTGGTGGTCAATCTGGTCCTAATAAAGGAGGTTTCACAAAACCTAGTGTGGGAAAGAAGTTGCAATATAGACCCAAAGCGCCTCCTCCTGAACCCAAGAAAGTGGATGTCAATAGGAAGAAGAATGTCGATGTGCCTAGTACTAGTGGAACGAAGATTGCTACATCTAATCAGTTTGATGCACTTAATATGGCTGATACTAATGATTTTGGTATTCCTACTAAGGAAGTGACTTTTGAGGTGACGTTTGGGAATACTGAGGAAGCTAAAGAGGATGGGTCTTTAAAGACTGATAATACATCACAAGAACCCCTTGTGAGTAATCCGAAGAAAAAAGGAACATATTGGGATTTCTAAGCCTAGTTTCTTTTCTTCTCCATCTACTTCTTCTAATAAGAGGGTTAACCCATTTTCTAAAGTGGGAGATATCGTTGTGTCTGATAGTGATGATGAGGAGGTTGTTAACACGTTTGATGAGTCCGCTAATCTATTTGGTGGGGGTCATGAGCGTGAATATGACTATGATGGATATGATTACGATGACTATGCGTAGCAGGTTTATGATCTTCCAGGAAATTTGGATGCTTTTAATGCCATGTACGGCACTAAGCTTCAAGGTCTTAGGAAGTAATTTATTGTGTCATTGTTTTTTGTTATCATTTGAGTAGTGGTTTGTTTTCCTTTTGAAAAATAGGTAGTATCTTATTATGTAAGCGTTCGCCTATGTAACGGGCTGAGATATAGGACTCACCCATATCCTTTGTTTTTAAACATTTTTTTGAGTAATATATTTACCGGATCTTTGACCTTTTTACCCAATACGCACAAAAACCTTTCGTTCTTTGTATATTATAAATTATAACCATCACAACTAGCTAGGAAAATAAACTATCGTCAATAGGGCTATAAACGAACTGAACATTCAGTGAACATTTCATGAACCGTTCGGTAAAAAGTTCGTTTATGTTCGTTCGTTTATTAAATGAACGAACATGAACAATATTTTACGTTCGTTTAGTTAAATGAACGAACATGAACAAAAGTCTCGTTCGTTCATTTATGTTCGTGAACGTCCGATTAGGCGTTCGTTAAAGTTTGTATATGTTTATTTATCTATTTATGTTCATATATCATATCTTTTAATTTTATAATTTTAAAAATTGGTTTGTTTAAACAAAGTAACACTTATAAAACAATATATTGTGAAGAATTCAATAAAGTTTATGTTTGTTTATCTATTTTCATTTATGTTCGATCGTTAATGTTCGTTTAGCATTTGTTTAGTGTCTTAATGAATGAACATAAACGAACATGAACAATTCATTTTCTTAATAAACGAACATGAACAAGAAAATTCGTCCGTTTAAGCGTCCGTGTCCGTTTATTTGTTCGGTTAAAATTAAATGAACGAAAGTAAACAAGATTTCGTTCGTATTCGTCCGGTTCGCTTACAGCACTAAGAAGGGTGGCAGTGGCAGCGGGATCAGCCAACGGCAAGGTGATGCCGGCGGTGAACACCGCCGCCACCTAGCCGGCATGGCCATCGGCATGGTGTGAACGGCAAATATTGCCTCCGAGGCATCCTTGTTTCAAACGCAAAAAGTGACTGTTGCATTGATTGTTTTGAACGTTGGAGGAGCGTGTGGGTCAAAAAAAAAAAAAAAAAAAGAAAAAAATGGTGAAGCTGGTGCGGCAATCTGTTATCTGTGTAGGGTATAAATGGTGAAGATGGTGCCTTGCATTTTATGCTTTTATTTTGGGCATTTGGTATGGGCTTATCTTGATTTTTTATATTTAAAGCCCAAGACTGTATGCTGGTACATGGTTTTGAATTTGTGAAATTGTATTTTTTTTTTTTTTTTTTTTTTAATTATTAATGAAATATCTATGTTTTTATTAAATTGTTTAATTTAATTTATAAACATAAAAAATAAAAAAATAAAATTAGTTGGGAAGTATGAAAAAGGCATGGTTGCCACTAAAAATGGGTTGGAAGGTATGAAAAAAATATGAATGAGGTAGAATGAGATGAAATGATATTATTGATGGATTTAGGAGGTACGGATAATTTTGAAAGTATGACTGGCACCCTCCTAATTGTCAAGATTCAAGACTCACAAAGTCACTAGTCTTTTAAGAGTATTAAATACACACCAGCTCAAATGATTTATTGCACTAAAATATAAATGTTGATTGATTAAAGGTGTGAATTACCCCACACTTAACTACAATAAAAATCAAACTTCTCATTCATTAATTATTCATTTTGACACTTGGTTCCTACCTAACAACTTTGAATATGATTCTTTCTTTTTTACTCCTATTTATTTATTTTTTGACAAATCACCTAAGCTAAAATATGCTGTGGGTGACATATTCATACATTCGATAAGCATTCACGTTTTACGATCCATACATGTGGTTTGATTAAATTAAAGGCTTTTTTTAACTTGTGTCACAGTGGCATGTGTCAAAAAATGTTAATTCAACAGAAATATTTTTCTAAAATAAACTCGTTTCTATATTTAACAATGTTAAACTTGGTAAGTGAAAGTAATTTAAGATATATTTATGTCTACTAACATTTATATTATGCAATTTAAGTTTAATAAATGTTATTCGATAAACTTTGAGTGTGTCGTATCATATTACTTATAAACTTTGAGTAGAAAACATGAGCTAGAGTATTAATCGTGGGTGATCTTATCAATGATTTATTCCTAAAATATCATGTATAAGAATGAATAGCTTTGTTACTCAAGTAAAAATTACATAAGGAAAACTGAGAACGCACATTTAATTTATTTTTATCAATGCTCTTTTCTAAAAGCGAGAAATAGATAGAGGTGGCGGAATAAGAATGTTTCCACGACAAGAGAAGTAAAGCCAAATGACAAATCTTTAAAATATAAAATTAATTTCATTTTCAAGTGTGAAAGTGATATTTGTTGGTGGATTCTATTTGTATTGTATATTTCTTGTCTTTATTTTTATGATTTACAATTATCGAAAGCAATTGAAAAATCTCAAAGACTGGTTTGGTAAGGTCGTTAAGGAGAAATACTAGTTTGAACTTAAAAAGGTATAAAATGAATAGTAAAGGACAAAACATATTGATCCACGATAATAAATGAGTTGAGATGAGACCTTAATCAAACAATTTTTTAAAGTTGAAGAATGGTGATGTGACTCTCGTCTCATGCATTTTAAGGATGCTAATCGACCCTCTTTTAAGTCTCAGACAATGAGCACATGTCCAAATGATAGTACTTATCAGAAGGTAGTCTTTGAACCCTTCCATTTTCTTCAATAAGCCTCTCGTTGACCAGTTAATATAAGCATTTGCGGTGGGGATGATACCAATTAAAAGCTTTTATGTCAATGAAGATATTCGAACCCCGTTCTATTGACACAAGGTTGGAAGCTCTTACCATTGAACAAAAGGTCCATTGGTTTTTTTTGAACAATTTTGGCCATCTATTTTTTCATTAAAAAAAAAAAAAAAAAAAAAAAAAAAAAAAAATCACTTTTCATTTTTTATGAAATGAATATTTTGCAAATGGTAAATTATTAAGCGACAAAAAAATATACAATCAACCCGATATTTTTTATCTTTTAGTAGACGAGCGCTTCGATATACTTTCGATGATGTTTTTTTTTTTTAATTTTAAAATTTGTGTCTAGAAAAATTACATGTATTTTTATGTTATGAATCACGTATGATATGTATGTTAGGAATCACGTGTGATTCCACAAATAAAAGAACTTGTGTGATTTGTAGCACAAGGTGCAGACAACAAGCTTCATCTCCTTATTCGGGTCTCACGTGTGCCACATCACTCAACACCTCTTCACAACAAACCCCCTCCTCACCAAACAACAAACCTCAACTTCTTCATTAGGCCCGACATCTTACACCTTTATTTTTTAATTCATTTCATTAAATAAATTAAATTCATTTCACAAATACTTAAAAATAACACAACATATTAAATTTATTTCATCCAAATTAAAAAGTTACAATATGAAAAAAAAAAAAAAAAAAAAAAAAAAAAAATACGATTTGCGGGAAAAAAAATACGATACGACTCGAAAATAAAGAAACGGATAAATACGATATGCAACATCATCAATAATTTATAAAGACTTATAATTATTGATGAGTGCTAACTTTTCTTCCCAAACTTGCAAGACTTGTTCCTTAACCATTTTCAACGCGACTTAAAATTGCAAATCTGTTTCATCATTTCTTAAAAGAGTTTCTAGACCGACGCTGATTATTGGATGGTCTTGAGGCAGCTCACGTAACCGTTCGACCTCTGGAGCCCGAGTATGCATCTGTCGAATAGTACGAGCTATCTCACCTAACAAGTTGTTAATCAACTTAAGTTCATTTTCTTGTTCATTACGTAATCGGATAAGTATTCTTGTTTGCACCTCAGCTGGTTGGTTAGCCATATTGTGTGTGTGAAATTTAGTTTTAGTTGTTTGACAATAGTAAGTTGAGTAAAGATGGTATTTATACTGAAACTAGCCGTTAGATAATTTTATTGGAGAAACTAGCCGTTAAGCCTTTTATTCAAACTCAAACTTAAACTGACATAACATCACAAACGAAACGGAAATACTTAACATAAACCAACACACGATACATGAATACAAAAGCCATTAATCCATATATCTGTTCCAGGTGGTGTTGTTTCTCAAAATCAACCACACGTGAAAATATTTGAATTCTGTCCCACCATTGCGTTCTTTGAAAACGTTCAATGCATCTTCAACACAATCATCTGGCTCACGTGTAGGCTGCAAATTCAAGTAAATTTCATGAAAATTTTGGCAATCACAGTTCAATCTTGCCCACTTACCCGTTAGCTGGTTTTTGTTACGAAAAGGACCGTATGATTGTTCATTGAACCTTTGTGTTACGACTTGCCAAAAAGGTCCTTCGCTGGCATGGAATTCGTGAACGTTTTGCCACATATCGGCTAGCAAGCTTTCTTCTTCAATAGACCAACGATTTGACATTGTAAATTTCTTTATAAAGTGAAGTGTGTGCAAAATTGTGTGATAATGCATGTTTTATATATGAGTGTATAAACGTTTAAAATTCAAATTTCAAAACCTGAGCAGGATAAATTGAAATTTCAAATTCAAATATAAGGGCGGTTAAACGTTTAAATTTCAATTTCAAAAAATAAAACAAAAAAACGTGTGCAATAAACATTTAATACTCAAACGTACACAATGTGTTGAAACACAAATTCATTAAAAACGTACACATAAAGCATCGTTACGCAACATTACAACAATACGGAAAAGAAATACACACGGTACGGAAAAGAAATACACACGATACAGAAAAGAAATAAACACGATACGGAAATAGTTAACATAAAACACCATTAAATGCACATCGGAAGATGGGACTTCCACCTGTGCCATTGAGTGAGGACGGTTCAAGTGCCTCATATTCGAGTCACGAGGGCTATGTGTCTGATGTTTCATTTAATTGAATCGTGGTTTTTATTATCGTATGGTAGTTTATGGTTTTTACTTTCCGTTTCTTAGTTTAGTGTTGTTATCGTATTTGTAAAATAATTGTATGTTGTTTCAAGTTATGTCAATCCTATGTTTGCATTAGTATTTACACAATACATTCTTACAAAAACAAATTATCTATTTCAAACTATAAATACATTTACATTTACAAATATACACATACATTTTTTAAAAACACCAAAATATACAAATAAAAGCCAAAGAAAAAAAATAATAAAAGAGAGAGAGAGAGAGAGAGAGAGAGAGAGAGAGAGAGAGAAGCTGTCAGACGATACCCTCTTCGTGCAGACGAAGAGGGATTCAACGTGGAAGTTCGGCGAGGCCCTCGTGGTGTGGTGAATAGGAATGACTCGTCGTTGCCTCCTCCACGTCAGACGGCGAGCATGAAAACCTCAACTACACCGGGTGCTCTCAGAGGGCATTGGTTAAACCACATTTATTAAACACAAACACCAAAGAACTTGTGTTCTAATGGTACCCATGTTGTGCGATAAGCTCTAAACTCATTACTTGAAAGTTCAAGTCCTATTTAGAACATGTAAGATAAATTATGATGTTATTCTAAAAATCATAAACAACCGACATGATCACATATGTTTTTCCTACTTGACAATGTACATAAAGTTAAGCTTTTAATTTACAAGGAACAATAACGTATCAATTAAATGTAGCAGTTAATGCACCTACTATATAAACAATATATTAGGAAGCCTCTCTCTAAAAAGCAATCTAACCTAACCATAAATCCGTCGTTGCCACCATTGTCTCTCCGGCCGTCGGCTTAGGCCGGCGGTCTGGAGAGATTCTCTCCAATCACTATTCTTTGTAGATATTTTACCTTTCTTTCCAGTTTTCGATTGAATAAATCTTTTTGCGATTTTTCATATCATTCTCTTGGATCCTTGTGGTTTTGGGTTGTTTTTGGTTCGGTATGGTCAAATCCAGTGGTTCAGATTGATTATTTTAGGGTCGAAGTGGTTTTGTGGTTCAGATCGGGAGGTTGGCTATGATGAGATCCTGTGATGGTGTGGTCGTGGTGGTGAGGTCCTATGATGATGAGGTCCGATGATGGTGAGGTAGTAGTGGTGAGGTCCGGTGATAGTGAGGTTGTGGTGGTGAGGTCGAGGTGGTGAGATCGTTGTGATGGTGAGGTTCGTGTTGGCGAGGTTCGTGGTGGTGAGGCTCTGTGATGGTGTGGTCGTGGTGGTGAGGTTCGTGATGGTGAAGTCGAGGTGGTGAGGTCGTGGTGATGGTAAGGTCCATTGATGGTGAGGTTGTGGTGGTGAGGTCTTGTGATGGTGAGGTCGAGGTGGTGAGGTCGTTGTGATGGCGAGGTTCATGTTGGTGAGGTTCGTGGTGGTGAGGTTCTGTGATGGTGTGGTCGTGATTGTGAGGTTCGTGATGGTGAGGCCGAGGTAGTGAGGTCGTGGTGATGTTGAGGTCCTGTGATGGCGAGGTTTGTGGTTGTGAGGTTCGTGTTGATAAGGTTTGTGTTGGTGAGGTTCATGTTGGTGAGGTTCGTGATGATGAGGTCGTAGTGCTGAGGTTCTGTGATGGTGTGGTCGTGGTGGTGAGGTTCGTGGTGATGAGGTTCGTGGTGGCGAGGTTCTGTGATGGTGTGGTCGTGGTGGTGAGGTTCGTGATGGTGAGGTTCGTGTTGATGAGGTTCGTATTGGTGAGGTTCAGGTTGGTGAGGTTCGTGATGATGAGGTCGTGGTGGTGAGGTTCTGTGATAGTGAGGTTCGTGGTGTTGAGGTTTGTGTTAATGAGGTTCGTGTTGGTGAGGTTCATGTTGGTGAGGTTCGTGATGATGAGGTCGTGGTGGTGAGGTTCGTAATGGTGAGGTCGTGGTGGTGAGGTCCGGTGATGGTGATATTCGTGATAATGATGTCGTAAGACGGTGAGGTCGTGGTGATGGTGTTGTCTCAAGCAATGGTTTTATGTTCAGGTTTGTTGTATGGTATGTTATTGGGTCGTGGTTAAGATTCGTAGGTCATGTTGGAGTTATATTTTTGGGTTGTGGTGTAGGTCGTGTTTCGGTCATTAGGTTATATTTTTGGAGTTATATTTTGTGTTGGAGTTATATTTTTGGGTAGTGGTGGAGGACTGTGATCACCCGTAAAATTTCCCAATGAATAGTAAAGTTAATCAAAAATTAATATATCATTACATTAATTTATAACGTTTTTACCGATAACAAAATTTTTTTATTTATTATTTATTTAAATATGCTATGATTACTCGAAATCACTACGATACTTAAAACCTTTTCTCTTCAGAACGATGCTCACACATGTACCACTACAGTCTAATAATCGCGAGAGTATTAAATTTTACCACTTACGAACTTACGTAACATATTTTGAATAAAACGTGCCCGACAACGTAAAAGTCTCACTAATTAAATACTAAAATATTCACTAATTATAATTAACAAATTTTACTAATCCTAATTAACACTAAACCGGACCCTTAATTACCCTAAGCCCAAACAAAGCTCGGCCTGCTACTATTCATAAGCCCAAAACCAAATCAAGCCCAAGTTCCCTTTTGTTTTATTTCATTTTCATTCGACTAGGACAATTAGAAACGAGCATGGTACGCTCAAATCCTCCACACGACACCCCTATATTTTTATACGTACTCATTCCACCCCTAGCCAACAATTAAGATGTCGAGTTTTAGCTTTTCACGTTGAGTCTAGGCACGCTTTTACGAGGCAAAGTAAATGTCCCCAAACCGATTTTATAAAATGTCAACATGTTCAAAACTCAACCATTTTAACCCACGATTGTTTCTAAAACATCCTAAACTCATTTTAAACTTAAACTAAGGTCTAAATATTGCCAAGTTACTATAATCCCACAAGTCACCACCGATTTATAAATCGGTTATAAGTGTTGGTCGACATATGTTTCCAAACCAAACTTGTACCCCCTTGAATCAAGCACACACTACCCTATTCTATTCACTAAAGAAAGTACCAAAAATCTTTTTATAACATATATATCAAGTACCATTCGTTTGTAAGGTTTCACAAGCCACGTTTTTCTTTGATGTGAGGATGTCGACCACATGAAACAAAGACTATGAGTGACTAGTGTTACTCTTACAACTTTAGACTTTTTGAAAACACGTAACCATCCAATCACTTTAAAACTTGGATACTAGAACACCCTTAGAACCTTATATATACCGCATGCATGCAAACTTGCATTTCCCACTTCCATGCAAACTAAAACTCCACCAAATAATCCTAAGAAATGAACTAAGCAATAGGTCGAAGGTTTGGGTAGGAAATAAGGAGATTCGTGTGGGTTTAGGAGAAGCATTGAGTTGTTTGTAAACCTTGGTCGATCATATTAACACCCTACGTACTCATCTCGTTTAATTCTCGACTCTACGTCCCTTTTTCCCCACCATTTGGTGTCGTAAGTCTCTAAAGACTCATTTCAATTCTTTTTAATATACATTTAGTTGCATTACATTGTTACACGACACACACAAACGCACCTCATTATTTAAAATCTAGATAAACGACCTATATATATCATACGTCCATCTATATATTTGACACCCTAAGAAATAAGCTACGTAAAGATTTGGAACTAAAACACAACGTATAGACCATTTTTAAGTACATTCCTAGCGTACCCCAACCCTTTTGAAAAACTCAAATATTTTTCTAAGTCTTTTATTTACAAAAATTCGTCCAAGGCTAGTCCAAAACACACGCATATCTTTACAAATTACTTAACGAGCATACCTTTTTATTTCACAAACCAATAGACCTCGTGGCATACAATCAATTTCGTGTAGAAACTTTGTAACGAAAATCACATTAGGACCTAGTAATCGAGCCAAAGCAAATCGACCAAGAAACTGTTTTGAAAAGTTAAGTAATATCGATTGGGCCTTAAGGCCCAATCATTTCAAAATAAGCCAAGGGAATAAGCTGAGGGTATAAGCTATTGGACAACTTATTCACGATCCAAACTTGAGCCCTAAGCAAAGCCCAAAAACCCCGTAAGCCCATTGGACCTAAAAATACTAACGGGCCTTAATTTTTCGTTAAAAAGCCCATAAGCTAACCATGAACTTTTTCGAACTAATAAGCTGTCGAAATAAGCTTAATAAGCTGATTCGAAACTATTTAGAAAAAGAAAATATTAAGTTTTGAAAATTTTGACATTGGACTAGATTTGCAAAATTTATGAAATTCGGGTCAAAAATGTAAATATTTCAAAGTTTCGGTAAAAATATGTCATTTCGTGAACTTTTGGAGAAAAATTGATTTTTATAAACTTTAGGGTGGAAAGTGTAAGAAAAATAAAGTTTTGGACTTAAAATGTAATTATATTTAATTTTGGACTAACGGCATAACGCTAACGCCATTAAGGTAAAAAGTGTAAATTTTTGAAAATACAAGGGCCATATACTAAAATTTATATTTTCATTTTTACGAGTTCCCGTCACGACTTTGCGGTTATTTTCAAACTAGTATTATTATTATTATTATTAAACGTTACATTTTCAAATTAATATTATTATTACTATTATTATTATTAAACGTCACGTCTATTTTCAAACTATTATTATTATTACTATTATTATTATTAAACGTTAAGTATTATTTCAAACTATCGTTACTATTTTTAATTATTACAACTTACGTTATATTTATATATATATAACTAAACCAAACGTACGATATACTATAAAACCAAAAGTCTTACTAAAAATAAATTAACAAATCATGCATTCAAAAACTACTCGCGATTTAGACTATCAAACACTGAAGAATTGCCAAATATTATCTAGGTCGTGTGTGGAGCCGTTCCCATTTTGCAAACTGAGTATCAATATTTTTATTCACTAAACCATTAAGGTGAGTTCATAGCCCACTTTTATAAAACTGTTTTCGTGGGGAGATACATGCTTAAAACTCTGAACACAAGTATTTTCTTATATTATGCCTGAAATTATTATTGCTTAAGTCCCTTTTTGCCAAAAACCCCTCATATCATGAGCCTTAGTCACCCAGAGAGGTGAACGTAAATAATTGTAGATAGATCTATTAGGGATTGACCATCCCTGTTTGGGCGTTGGAGAAAACAACCAAACGCACTTTATTTGAAATCTAATAGGTTACTGGCAAGGACCTATCCCGAGGGCCCCCTGTTACTATCATCCATCATTTATGATGAGATCTGTTAATCGGCTGAGCGTCATGAGCTTAATGCAATAATAAATGATTTTAAACTTAAAATTGTAATTCGATGCAATTATCACTATAGCTTGTGTTCAACTACCAAACTTAAACCTATGAATATCACTCAACTTTTGTTGACTTTTAGCATGTTTATCTCAGGAAATTAATGCGAAGGAGCTCGAAGCATGGAGAGGGCATTAAACCCCTATACGGGTGTTAAATAAAATGTTTTGTCATTCGCTTTTAATAACTCATATCTCCTATGATATGTTAAAACTAATGAAACAACTTTGTATTTGAAAACTTGTTTTTAAATGAATGATAAACATAATTTTAAAACGTCTCTTTGAGTCGTTTTCTATGACTTGACTTCGATCCTCTAAGTAATACCCCACAAAGTCTTCCGCTGCTCTAGTTGAAATTTAGGGCGTGTTACAGATTGGTATCAGAGCCAAGGTTATAGAGAACCAGATGTATTTTAAAACACTGGACTATAACTACACTTTTAAAACGGACCAAATTTTATTTTTACAAAAGTCATGTTACGCCCTCCGTGCCTTCGCAGCTCCATCAACGGTTAGAAAATGTTATTTATCATATGAACTTTTTATAATGTTAACGTAGTTTATGATTATATTAATGACTTGCATTTATTATTCGGGATTTTATACAGTACCATGTCGTCATCTTCTCATCCTATCACCTTCTCATCTGACTCAGACTCAGAAACTTCTCTCCCAATACCACCACCCCCATCACCTGCCCAAAACCGTAGACATAGGCATGTCCGTCAACTCCAGATTTACGAGCCAGAACCCTTTGGTCAACCTTTCCGACGATACGGAGGAGGTCCTGTCTGTAAACACACCCCTAGGAAACAAGTGCATGCGACACTTACTCCATGTATACCACCACCATCTCCACCTCTGCCTACTCCACTCGTATCACCACCACCAGTGATATTTCCCACCTCGCCTATGACTGGAATTAGGCCATCACCATCCTCATCCCTTGAGCACCCTAGGACTATCTGACTATCCCCAGTCCCACCAAACACCGTCCTTTACCGACAAACCACCACCGTACCCTTACCAACACCGGATTCACCAACCATTACCTCACTATCAGCTCCACCCCGTAGGAGGCCACGTATTGTAGCTTCATCCCTATCCGACCCCTGTGAACAAACCGTAACCGAAACTACCTCCCGCCCCAAGACCCGTAGGAGGGTCGATGCTCGAAAATGGTCTTTCTTATTCCCAATCCTTCAGTACTGGAGATCTCAGGAAGGTGCTCCTAGTGCTAGGGAACTAGGAGAGAGTTCATCATCGGCTGCTTCTAGGATCCTTCCGGTTACCGGAGAACCCATCCACCATACCATACCCTTACTAGCCGCCAGGATAGCCCGCCATGAGGATCGTTTTGATGACATTGTTAGAGTTATCGACGATTTCCCACTAGAGCAGATAGAGGCTATAGGAGAAGATGTAGGCAACCTTGAGATTGGTCAGTTGGCAATGGAGGAGAGCTTTGAGTTGATGAGCACCCATCTGGAGGGGGCTATTGAGACGATACGTACCTTGGGAGGTATTGCTATCATGATGCAGGGAGAGATCGATTCACAGGATGACGAGATCGACAGGATGAGCATTCAGGTCCTAAACCTGAGGAGTATGATTAGGGACACCCAGGCCAGAGAGAGAGCCAGAGACTTGACTATAGAGACCATGATGGCTATGATTGAAGACCTTCAGCGCAGAGTCAGTGGTGCACCAGGAAATCCATAGATTTGGGACATATCATTATAGCTAAGGACTATCTTAGCCTGCCAATGTGGCATTAATAAATAAATCTTGTGTTGTTATGTTTTCTTGTAAAACGAATGAACGAGACATTATTAATATTATATTGTCAGTTACTTTGTAATATATTGATGTTTATCTATGTTTTCTATGGTTGTATCTTTATGCGTTGTTGTGTTATCATATATATATGTTGTCACAGGGCATGTCAGTCTATACAAACCAAACCAAGCATTTATACTTCTATTGTGTGTTGTGATTTATCCAAGCATGTCGTGTTGATTATTTATAATGTTATAAATTTTACGCGATAATTTCTCAACATAACGTAGTTATATATGTGATATTGATAGAGCCATGGCTAAGACAAGGAAAGCGACTGCGACTACAACACCCGAAACCACAACCCCTGTAACCGAAACGTCCACACCGACTATGACTCCGGCTGATATCGAGAAAGCAATTGCTGACGGTGTAGCCGCTGGGTTGGAAGCAAATGCAGGAAATAGCGGCACCAGTTTACCACCAGGAGGAAGTGGAACCTCTGTACCCCGCAAGTGTACCTATAAAGATTTTATAGGTTGTCAGCCAACTTTTTACAAGGGTACAGAAGGAGTGACTGGACTTACTCAGTGGTTCGAGAGAACCGAAACAGTCTTTCAAAGGAGTGGCTGTTCGGAGGATTGCAAAGTTACCTTTGCTACCGGAACCCTTTTACAAGATGCTCTGTCTTGGTGGAATTCTATCACCCAGACTATGGGAATGACTGAAGCATTCCAACTCACCTGGACCGAGTTCAAAGCAAAAATACTGAGGAAGTACTGCCCCCGTGCTGAGCTGAGGAAGTTGGAAGATGAGTTCCACGAGTTAATGGTGAAAGGAATTGATCTCAGTGTTAATACAAATATCGCCTAAAAACGTAATTTATATTTTACGATCTTTGCTAAGTTTTGTTAATGACAAAGTATGAACTTTAGCTAAAAGTAAATTATCACTTTAAGTGTTTAAATCTTGTTTAACTAATGTTTACATTTCCTTTTAAACTAAACATTGGTTTTATTTCTTAAAATAGAAATAGTCACATCACATTTATGGCAAGTTTTGTCATCATGCATTTATGGAAAGAAATGTGTTTGACTTGCTTTGAGGTTGCTTACAAGTTTTGTGTTTGACTTGATTTAAGTGATGTGACATTGTTTGGTTGCTAGGAGTTATGAGACAAGACCTTGTTTGGTTTGAAGAGTTATTGCAAAAACCTACTGCAGACCCGGCGGTACCCTGGGGGTACACGGGCGGAACCCATCTGAGGGTTCCGCCTGATCCGCCAAGCATGCAGTATGGTGTGCTATAAATACCAAGCCATAACTTGATTTTTGGCAAACTCTTTTAGGACATATATTCACATACTCTCTCAACTAACTCAGTAACCTTTTGATTTGTGATTCTCTTATGTAGCAAGGAACTTCACAAGATCATTCAAGAAGTTACAAGCTTCAACTTTAAAGTTGCGAGTCTTGATAGCTTGGTCATGTATAAGGTTTGGTAGTTTATACTTCATGTGTGTCATGTATGTAGAAGTTATAGGTTAGTATTTTAGGCCTCAAAATACAAAGAGTGTTGGGAGTTGTTGTACCCTAGTAAAAGAAATAACGGGAGTGGTTGTACCCTTGGTAAAGAACTCGACATCTAGCTTTGTGTCGGTAAAAGTGTAAGCGACGAATGGGAGTGGTTGTACCCTTGTAAAAGAACTCGACATCTAGCTTAGTGTCGGTAAAAGTGTAAGCGACGTTGTAAAGGTTTTATCCGCCGGTGAAAGGAGCTTGTTGATTAGTGCTTATAACTCTCGAGTTGGAAACTCGGGGCGTGGATGTAGGGCAAGGAAAAAAAGTCCTTGTAGCCGAACCACGATAAACAATCGTGTTGTGGTTTGATCGTTTCTTTCTTTATCTTTGCATATTACATGTTGTCTTTTAGTTACAATTGCTAATCACATATAATGCTTTCCAAAAGAATTAAAACAAGTAAAGTTGTACTTATATCTTGAAACAAATGTAAAGCTTTTCAAAGAACTAAAACAAGCAAAGTTAGGATCATCACAAGTAAAGCTTTTCAAAGTATGAAACAAGTAAAGTTAGAATTGTTATTCACATGAAAAGCTTTTCAAATAATCAAACATATAAAGTTGTGTTTATATCTTTAAGCAAACGTAAGGTTTCTAAAAGGATATTTAAGCTAAATAAGAATCGAAAAAGCGGTAAACTATTCAACCCCCCTTCTAGTTTTCCACACTCAGGACATATAACAGGAGGTTCCAAGAACTATCAGCACTATGCCCCACGATGGTGCCGGATTTCGAAAGAACCCTGGAGAAATATGTTGAGGGACTTCCTCGTAGCATCGAAGGAGATGTTACCTCGTCAAACCCACCAACTCTAGAAGTGGCAATGACCCTTGCTCAGAAACTGTTGGACCGAGAGGTCAAGTGTAACAAAGAACTCAAGCGAAAGCTTGATGATAAAAGGACCACACACACCAACAGTAGCAACCACAATCACAACAACTCCAACCACAACTCTAGGAACAACAATCAAAACCGCCATAACTACAACCACCGCAACAGTCAACAGAACCCCCGGCAAGAGACTGCCAAAGCATACACCGCCATTGGAAGCGAGGGATATGCGGGTCCAAAACCCCAGTGCCACAGGTGCAAGTTACACCACTATGGACAGTGCACCATTAAGTGTACCAAGTGTCAGAAGGTGGGCCATCAAACTAGGGAGTGCAAGATCCCCGCTACCGGGAGCAATCTTCAACCCGTGACCCCAACATGCTACACTTGTGGAGAAATTGGCCATTACAAGAGCCAATGCACCAAAGGAAATGGTCAGGCAAACAACGCTCGTGGGAGAGCCTATGTGATGGGAGAAGGAAATACGTCACAGAACCCAGACGTAGTTACGGGTACGTTCCTACTCAATCATCATAGTGCTAAAGTATTATTTGACTCCGGAGCCGATAAGAGTTTTGTGTCTACTTCCTTTGCCCCCTTACTTAACATAGCACCCTCTAAGTTAGATACCACCTATGATATAGAAATGGCCAACGGAGATTTAATAGGCATAGACACCGCAATTCAGAATTGCACCATAACCTTAGAAAATGAAACCTTTCCCATCAACCTCCTGCCTACACAGCTAGGTAGTTTTGATGTCGTCGTTGGAATGGATTGGTTATCCAAAAACCATGCTAGAATCATCTGTGATGAGAGAGCAGTCCATATTCCATATAACGGTGAAACTTTAGTTATCCAAGGCGATAAGAGTAAACCACGACACGGTATTGATGCGTGGGAATCGCAACAGGTTTTACCTCTCAAGAGATCTTGAGAAGCTTACAACCCCCACCAGGCAGTGTACCTGATCGTTGTAGTATAGTATAGTGACAAGTACCGGGGGATTGATCGTTCAGCTTAGGAATAGTGTCGCTAGGATTAGAAAGCCTAAATACTAGTTCTAAAGGTGAGGGATGATTATTTTTGTGTTTTTATATTTTATGGAAAGCAATTTAAAATCTCGGGTTTGAAGGATTTGGGCGGAATTAGTTGCTAATCAACTAACCCAATACTAAGATGCAATCAAAATAAAATACTAGAAATGAAAATAAACTAATTTATACTAAGGTTGTGAGCAGTAATTGGAGAAAATGTGTTTACTTAGATTTCACTACTCCCTAGATATCTTTTACACGTTAATTACTTGTTATAATGGCATGGATGACGGATCGTATTCCTTAATACCATTCATGGGGTGGCACACATAACTCCCCAATTCTATGAGCTCTTATCTCCTCCTACACCATGCCCAGCACAACTATAGGGATTGTAAACAGTGGCTCATGCATTAAATACAACCAATAAAGACCTAGTGCGCGTTGGTTCATGTTTCTTAAGACGTTCAAGCATGTTACCAATTGGAGATCTGCCAGTTTTCTTAAGCCTAACATATAAATCATTCATCCAAGACAAGAATAAACAAGTAATCAACACATAATCAATATCTAGGTTTCATTAGATCTAAGCAAACACAAGATAGATCTAGCCTAGCATGATGAAATTAAGACAATAACATGATATAGACAACCAACACATAGACATATTGATTGAATTAGAAGAACACTTATCTTGATTAAACATGCAAGGTATCAAGGGGTTGGAACCCTTGAAAAACCTGTAAAGTTACACCAAAATCGTACTTAGGGTTTCTCCCAAAACTTCTTTCCTCCAATGTAAAAAATTAGAAAACTATATATAGGAAAAGGGGTCTGACGGCGTCAAGACCAATTAGGTGACGCCGTCACCTCGCCGCCAAAACAATCCTCGGACTGCCTAGATCTACATTTGACGCCGTCAAGTACAAATCATTTCCAGGCCGTCATGACTTTTACTCTTGACGCCGTCAAATCTCTTCTGGATCGTCATGGAATTTTACTCTTGACGCCGTTAGGGAACTACTCTTGACGCCGTCACCTACTGTTCCCAGCAAGGAAAATTAAGACTTTGGCGTTTTCTTCACTTTTATGCTCCAAAAACGTTCGAATTGCTTCCTTTTCCAGATTTCACTCCCAAAGTACCTAAAATCACAAAAGGAACGATTTAGGGCAATATTTGATCAAATAAATTCGAATTCGGGCTTAAATGACCCCCTAAAAACGGATTATTTTTCGCCTCATCATATACCCTTACACTTGAGATTTGCTTGTCCTCAAGCAAATGTGCTTTTATTCTAGTCAAAATACAAGTTAGGGGTCATTTAACACTAATATAAAAGTAATTACAACAAATAATCGTTCCACTAAAGACCAGTAGACAAGCACGGAGGTCATACACAAGCACCTCACAAATAGTGTTTAGATACTCACATCTCTCGGGTGTAATAAAGTGTAAATTACAATATGGAAACGGAAGATATCTCTCATTACCTGTCATAGCAAAATAGATTACCATAGGCTTGGGAAAGGATCAAACCTCCATCACATGGCGTAAGCACCTAGGATAAACTATCAAAGAGGTCTTTTAAAGGGTTATAACGTAAGGTATAGGGATATGAAATACACGGTTTTGTTGGATAAAGGAAGTTTTACTGGTGGCGAGTTAACAATCTTGGTCAATCACATGTACAATATAGCGTTGCTAAGCCAAGACTAGACTCGACTTAAGCTAAAATAACAAAAACATAGAATGAACATAGAATGAAAAGGGATGGTAGTCCGTTTTTTTATTTTTATTTTTTTTTTTGCATACACTCTTACCCTACCATCCAAAATAATACATCATAGGGAATGAACATTCCCCTTACACTTGAATTTTTACATACTTTACAATTAACTAATCTAATGACTCGAATTAAGAAAATCAAAACACTTGGAGCACTTTTAAGATTAACGTACATATGGGGGTAATAATATTATGTTCTTCCCCATTACTCCATAAAATAAGTACTTACCCATAAGTCCCAGTCGTCCCAAAACAATATGTACAAGGATATGACTCGACTTAGCAACCATGTAATCAATTAGATAGTTAACTTAGGGTTTAACAAATAACAATAATGCACTAAAGATGAGTGCATACACGGAAGGCTAAGGCGATTTGGTTGTACATTTAAGTGGGGTGTAACAAATTCTTCCTTTAAGTAAAATGCTTAAAGTTAGAAACGAAAAGATAGGCTCGGAGGGGTGTACTAGGGGTTTCGTGTACTTAAAATGAGTACAACGCTAAGGGTGTGGGAAAAATTAGTTGACTTAACTAGCCAAGTAATATGACTTAAATGGTCAAGTAATTATGATACGGGTTTAACACAAGGGTAATCCTAATGCCTCTTATCATGTAGTAAATCCTACCACACGAATGTAGTCTCACTAGCGGTCTCGGGATGCATCACTAACGCAAGTTCTAGAATCTAAATGCTACCGGTACACTCATAAGCACTAATAGTGAATGCTTTTCATATCAAATCTAAAGACGAACCTCACATATTTGGGTGGAAAATTTTTCTGAATATACGGTTATGTGCTAGTCATACAATCTCCTATCCATGAGACGCTTGCTATGGCTAAAGTTTCACTCCTAAATGTTGTAAAAAAATTTAAATTTGGCGCTAAAATTGCACTAACAAGTATTTCTCATAGTTTTATTACACATCTACCATTAAACAAAACAAACTCAAGCGAAAGTGCATATGTAAGGTATCATCTTTTTACCCTCCCCTTACACTTAAGATGAACATTGTCCCCAATGTTCAAGTAAAGAATGTAAAAGTGAAAAAGTAAAGTGAATGAAATCAAATACTCCCCTGATTCGCTCGGTATGGATAATAGGATGGCCAGGTTAAATCTTCCTCCAAGAAAATGAACAATCAAAGCTTCCCTTCCAGAATATAAATCATCTTCTTGTCGCACATAACCTGTAAAACCTGACAAAATAGACAAGACAACCTCGCGTAAAATCGGCCGCATCCTATATAAGTTACTAAATCCTAGAAAACAAGATAAGATATAATGCTTGTGGAATGAAATTTGCAGATCTCCTGGAGATTATAAAACTTAATAATTCACAAAAACCATAAGACTCCGTTAGAAAAACAAAACCGGTAAAATTTCCAGATTTTTACACCTGACGCCGTCAAGAGTAAACTCCTGACGCCGTCAGAATTGACCAGCAGAAATTCTTATGTTAAGTTTCTGGAAAAACTTGGTCCTACTTCCTGGAAAATCCTGCAAAACTTCATTATGACTCAATACAAGCATTTGACTCTAACAAATACGAATATACATGTTCATTTAATATTGTGGAGAATCATGATCGGTTTGTTTCTTAAAAACATATTTGGGGTTTCCCCTTACACTTATCTTTTGCAAAAATACTTTTAGGTGGAGTTAAGACTAGGCCAAAACAACAAAGTAAAGTATTTCCACTATTTAGTTTAGAAACATGATCTACCAACAATAAAAATTATACATGCATACGGAAGCAAATAACAAACAAACAAAGATAAAATCACACAAAACATGGGTTGCCTCCCAAGAAGCGCTTTTCTTTATTTACGAGTCTTGTAGCTAGACTCAAGGTCATGGGTTACTACGTGACCTCATCATTGGTTCCATTCTCTAGGTCGTCTTCTAAACCAGTGTCGCTTTCATAGTACAAGTACTTCGGGTCTTCGAACTCGAAAACATCTTGTCAATACTTAGAACCAAGCTTACTAACATTCTCAAAGAATCCACATGATAAATCAGAAATGTTTTTACACCCTCTCCTAACATCTTCATCACACAAGATAAGTTGGGAGCTCATCTTATCAAGCCCGTCACAATCGATTTCCTTAAGGTCTTTTCTCTTGTATGGCGTTTGGTATGAAATCCTCCTAATCCCATCAGTGAAGGTCATGATTCCGTTCAAGTCATCCACTATCAAATTAGTGATTTCACAGAAAGGTGCTCCCAAAACTACTTGTGATAACCTGGGGTCGACATAGTCTTCTATGTTATCCACAATCGTGAATTCCATAGTGAATGTCATATTTCCTACGAACACCTGGATTTCACGATCCTTACCAACCACTTTCTCTCCCTTGTAAATCATCCCCCATCTGCAGATATTGTTATAATGGAACAATGACATAAAATTCTTTGGCAGGAACACATTAATGTAGATGTTATCGAAGTACTTATGACCGATCATGCAGGGGATTTTGAGATTATTCGGATCACGCCGTCTTATCTTCCCCGAATCTCCATCCTTTGACCCATATAGATTCCCCTCAAGAGAGGGACGATACTCGTACACCTCCTCATTATCCCTACGAAAAATCACCTTCCTAACACCATTGGTGAGTAATACACTACCATCTTTCTCATCAAGGATTGCTCCCGATTCATTGATAAATGGTGTCCCAAGGACAAGGTTGGTTAACGTTTGATTGGTGAGAGGGTCCATATCATCAACCACGGTGAGGTCAGTATTGTAAACGAGCTCTCCAATCCTAATTGGTAAATTTTCTATTACTCTCTCGCATACAATGCGTTCTGGGAAGGTTTCGTGGTATAGGGAAAGGGGGATTATGTTGACTGGGAAGCTAGGATCTATATGACTATCGGTTAAGAGCTTTTCCTTAATGGTACAGGGGATCTTGAAAACTTTAGGGTTACTTTCCTTAATCTTATTTCTACTCCCACTAATAACATCCTCCATTTTTCTCTCGGGTTCTTCTATAATAGATTTGCCCAAAATGGTTGGATTTCTCTCATGCTCTTCCGATTTCTCTTTCCCTTCATCCGGTTTGCCGGATTCTTGCGTGGTGTATTGCTCGGGTGAGTTGGTAGGTTTTCTTGCCGAATCATGGTCAACCCTTGAGGTCTCATCTTTAGCTGTCCGACTGAATTTGTTAGTTTGTTGTTGGGTTGGGTTGGATGTTGAAGCAGATATCGTGGTGATGGTGTTTACGAAGTGGATTGGTCCTAGGGGGTTGACAGGTTCTTTTCCTTTAGGAGATAGATGTTTGAATAACTTGCTAGGACTTTTTATTTTCACAGGGGAGGCTGGTGGACTCATGACGGTAGCATATTTAACCTCATCAACGTGAATGGGCTTATTATCAACATGCTCTTTGATAGCAGTCAACAGATTACAAATCTTGTTGTTTACATCAGCCTGCTGTTGTCTAAATTTGGCCTCGAGCGTAGCGAGCTGTAATCCTTGAGATAGAATGATTTTTTTAAAAGTATCTTCACAGCTTTGCCTAGGAATGCCTTGTGATGGAAAATGCTCGGACCAAGTGAGTGGTGAGGAGTCATTGAAGGATACGCTTCGCGTTTGGTACCCTCTGAAATTAGGTTTATCCTTCCATGCCTCATAGGCCTCGCCAGAAGTTCGAGGACCCTGACCTACGTGTGATGATGTGAATCCGTTATAAGCGCGTTTTGGAAGTTCCATGCAGTTATGAGTCTCGTGAGGGCCATTGCATAGTTTGCATGTAGAAGCGATTCTGCTTACTTGGCTTGAAGGTTTTTGAGCTTCGTAAGATTTCATGAGAGACTTGACTCGACCTTCAAGTTCCATGATCCTACGGTTGGGAGTGCTAGAATTGTTCGAAGGCAAAGATATTGCCTTGACCGTTTTGTTCAAATCACGGGGATCATTCCAACTTTCGTTGTCATAGAGAGCAAGATCTTCTATGAGTTCCCATGATTGTTCCGCACTAAGATCACGTAGCTTACCACCGGCCGATTGGTCAATGGCTCGCCTCGTGGAGATGTCGATATGGTCATAAAAGATTTGGACTTGGAGCCAAAGATCTATGCCATGATGAGGGACTTTTTGGAGTAAGTCCTTGAAACGAGTCCATGCTTCATAAAGAGATTCATTTTGACGTTGTTGGAACATCAAGATGTCATTTCTAAGCTTAGTAGTTCTCCCCGGTGGGAAAAATTGAGCAAGGAAACGAGTGGTGAGATCATCCCACGTGGTGATGGATCACGCGGGTAAACGCTCAAGCCATTGACTAGGTTGATCCCGTAGAGAGAATTGGAATAGGCGTAAACAGATAGTCTCTCTAGTTTCAACACCTAGGTCTATGGAATCTACGATTTTGAGAAAGTCCCTAAGATGTTGGTTTGGATCTTCGGAACGAAGTCCATGGAATGCACATCCGCTTTGCACCAACCGGATGGTGTCGGATCGCAAGGGGGTCACATTGACTCCGGTGAGCTCAATGGTGTTTCGGTAGCCTTGGTGGCTAGGTCGGGAATACTCTCCTAAGGTTCGGGGCCTAAGGGGTTCTAATGGTGGGTTTTGTTGTGGTGGGATGACGGGTTCAAAGATGTTACCACCTTCCATGATGTCGGATGGTAAAGAGTTACGAACAAAAGCACAAAGAAATAAGATAGACTAAAGAAGACCTAAAAAATAAAAATAAAATCTTACTAGAAAGGAATCTAGCAAGTAGACCTAATACAAAGAAATTCTAACCTAGACAATAACTATTCCTCGGGCTGCGGCACCAAAAACTTGATGCGTGGGAATCGCAATAGGTTTTACCTCTCAAGGGATCTTGAGAAGCTTACAACCCCCACCAGGCAGTGTACTTGATCGTTGTAGTATAGTATAGTGACAAGTACCGGGGGATTGATCGTTCAGCTTAGGAATAGTGTCGCTAAGATTAGAAAGCCTAAATACTAGTTCTAAAGGTGAGGGATGATTATTTTTGTGTTTTTATATTTTATGGAAAGCAATTTAAAATCTCGGGTTTGAAGGATTTGGGCGGAATTAGTTGCTAAATAACTAACCCAATACTAAGATGCAATCAAAATAAAATACTAGAAATGAAAATAAACTAATTTATACTAAGGTTGTGAGCAGTAATTGGAGAAAATGTGTTTACTTAGATTTCACTACTCCCTAGATATCTTTTACACGTTAATTACTTGTTATAATTGCATGGATGACGGATCGTATTCCTTAATACCATTCATGGGGTGGCACACATAACTCCCCAATTCTATGAGCTCTTATCTCCTCCTACACCATGCCCATCACAACTATAGGGATTGTAAACAGTGGCTCATGCATTAAATACAACCAATAAAGACCTAGTGCGCGTTGGTTCATGTTTCTTAAGACGTTCAAGCATGTTACCAATTGGAGATCTGCCAGTTTTCTTAAGCCTAACATATAAATCATTCATCCAAGACAAGAATAAACAAGTAATCAACACATAATCAATATCTAGGTTTCATTAGATCTAAGCAAACACAAGATAGATCTAGCCTAGCATGATGGAATTAAGACAAGAACATGATATAGACAACCAACACATAGACATATTGATTGAATTAGAAGAACACTTATCTTGATTAAACATGCAAGGTATCAAAGGGTTGGAACCCTTGAAAAACCTGTAAAGTTACACCAAAATCGTACTTAGGGTTTCTCCCAAAACTTCTCTCCTCCAATGTAAAAAATTAGAAAACTATATATAGGAAAAGGGGTCTGACGGCGTCAAGACCAATTAGGTGACGCCGTCACCTCGCCGCCAAAACAATCCTCGGACTGCCTAGATCTACATTTGACGCCGTCAAGTACAAATCATTTCCAGGCCGTCATGACTTTTACTCTTGACGCCCTACCTTCATGACGTCGTCAAATCTCTTCTGGATCGTCATGGAATTTTACTCTTGACGCCGTCAGGGAACTACTCTTGACGCCGTCACCTACTGTTCCCAGCAAGAAAAATTAAGACTTTGGCGTTTTCTTCACTTTTATGCTCCAAAAACGTCCGAATTGCTTCCTTTTCCAGATTCCACTCCCAAAGTACCTAAAATCACAAAAGGAACGATTTAGGGCAATATTTGATCAAATAAATTCGAATTCGGGCCTAAATGACCCCCTAAAAACGGATCATTTTTCGTCTCATCAGGCATCATCTCGTACATCCGAACGGTGAAATACTTGAATAAAGGGTGTCAAGTATTCATGGTTCGAGTAACGGAAGATAAATCAAAGGAAAAACGACTCGAGGACGTTCCCGTCGTCAAGGAGTTTCCAGGAGTTTTTCCTGACGATTTACCCGGCCTTCCACCCACCCGCCAAGTAGAATTCCAGATAGATCTCGTGCCTGGAGCAGGACCGGTGGCAAGAGCACCTTATAGGTTAGCCCCGTCCGAGATGAAGGAATTGGCCGAACAACTAGAAGAGTTGTCAGATAAGGGTTTCATCCGACCAAGTTCATCACCTTGGGGAGCTCCAGTCTTATTCGTTAAGAAGAAAGACGTAACTTTCCGAATGTGTATTGACTACCGAGAATTAAACAAATTAACCGTGAAGAATCGGTATCCTCTACCCAGGATCGATGATTTGTTTGATCAACTACAAGGATCGAGTGTCTATTCGAAGATAGACTTGAGGTCAGGGTACCATCAACTAAGAGTTAAGGAGGAAGATATTCCCAAAACAGCTTTTAGGACTCGATACGGACACTTTGAATTCCAAGTGATGCCTTTTGGTTTAACCAATGCGCCCCCGCAGTGTTTATGGATTTGATGAATCGAGTATGTAAACCATACTTAGATAAATTTGTGATTGTATTCATAGATGACATCTTAATCTATTCTCGCAACGATAAAGAACATGCGGAACACTTGAGGATCATCTTAGAGCTGCTCAAGAAGGAAGAGCTGTATGCGAAGTTCTCTAAGTGTGATTTCTGGATTAGAACTGTACAATTTCTGGGTCATGTTATCGATAGTCAAGGCATCCATGTGGATCCGGCAAAGATTGAGGCCGTTATGGATTGGGCAGCTCCTACCAACCCAACGGAAATACGCCAATTCTTAGGTCTTGCCGGTTACTACAGGAGATTCATTGAAGGTTTTTCAAAAATCGCCAAGCCTTTGACTGAGTTAACACAAAAGAATAAGAAGTACAGTTGGGAGGAGAAGCAGGAATCGGCTTTTCAGTTGTTAAAGAAGAAACTCTGTGAAGCACCGATTTTAGCACTACCGGAAGGAAGTGAAGACTTCGTAGTGTACTGCGACGTGTCGTACCATGGTTTAGGTGCGGTACTGATGCAGCGAGACAAAGTGATAGCCTATGCATCATGACAACTTAAGACGCATGAAGTAAATTATACAACTCATGATTTAGAATTAGGAGCGGTAGTATTTGCTCTTAAGATATGGAGACACTATCTGTACGGCACCAAGTGCACGGTATACACAGATCACAAGAGTCTTTAACATATCCTAGATCAGAAGGAGTTGAATATGAGGCAACGTTGAAGGTTAGAATTGCTTAGCGACTACGATTGTGAGATTCGCTACCATCCGGGAAAAGCGAATGTCGTGGCAGACGCTTTAAGCAGGAAAGAACGAATAAAACCTCTCAGGGTTCGATCATTGGGAATGATGGTTTATTCGCCTCTTCCATCGCAACTACTTCAAGCACAATCCGAAGCTCTTCGAGAAGAGAACAGACCAAATGAGAGAATCTACGGCATGCCGGAGAATTCAAATGGTTTTGTGAAGAGATCGAACGGAATGCTCTATTTTAAGGAAAGAAGTTCGGTTCCACTCTATGGAGGATTACGTGACCTCATCATGCATGAGTCGCACAAATCAAAGTACTCCATCCACCCAGGTTCCGACAAGATGTACCAGGATCTTAAGGAACTCTACTGGTGGCCAAACATGAAAGCCGACATAGCAGAGTATGTCGGAAAATGTTTGACTTGTGCGAGAGTGAAAGCAGAGTATCAGAAACCATCAGGATTGTTGGTACAACCCGAACTTCCCATGTGGAAATGGGAACGGATTACAATAGACTTCATCACCAAACTACCCAAGACATCAACAGGATATGATACCATATGGGTCATCGTTGATCGTCTCACCAAATCCGCTCACTTTCTGCCTATTAAAGAAACCGACGAAATGAATACACTCTCACAGTTGTACTTAAAAGATATTGTTACTCGACATGGAGTGCCTATCTCAATCATCTCTGATCGAGATAGTCAATTCACATCTCATTTCTGGAAATCTTTGCAGAAAGCTCTAGGAACTAAGTTAGACATGAGCACCGCATACTATCCACAGACCGATGGTCAAAGTGAGAGAACCATCAAAACCTTAGAAGACATGCTCCGAGCATGTGTGATCGACTTCGGAAAAGGTTGGGACAAACACTTACCATTGGTGGAATTCTCCTACAACAATAATTACCACACTAGTATTAAGGCAGCCCCATTCGAAGCACTGTATGGAAGAAAGTGCCGATCACCCGTTTGTTGGGCCGAAGTAGGTGACGTACAACTCACCGGGCCCGAACTCATTCATGAGACAACGGAGAAAATAGTTAAGATCAAACAACGGCTGCAAGCTGCAAGAGATAGGCAGAAAGCTATGCCGACATAAGACGAAAACCTATGGAATTTCATATTGGAGATAGAGTAATGTTGAAAGTTTCTCCTTGGAAAGGAATGATACGCTTTGGAAAGCGTGGAAAGTTAAAACCTAGATACATCGGACCATTTAGCATCCTAGAACGGATTGGACCAGTGGCATATAAGCTAGAGTTGCCAGAGGAACTTAGCCGAGTACACCATACCTTCCACGTGTCAAACCTTAAGAAGTGTTTATCCGATGAATCTCTAGTGATCCCACTCAAAGAGATTCAACTCGACGATAAACTTGTCTTTATGGAAGAACCAGTAGAAATCATGGATAGGGAAGTCAAACGATTAAACAAAACCGTATTCCCATAGTCAAGGTTAGATGGAACTCTAAGCGAGGACCAGAATACACTTGGGAACTCGAGGACCAAATTCGTGCCAAATATCCCTATCTATTTTCTTAGACCCCCCTGACGACCATCTTAGACTAGAATTCCGGGACGGAATTCAGAATGAGGGGTAGGTACTGTGATCACCCGTAAAATTTCCCTACGAAGAGTAAAGTTAATCAAAAATTAATATATCATTACGTTAATTTATAACGTTTTTACCGATAACAAATTTTTATTTATTTATTTATTATTTATTTAAATATGCTATGATTACTCGAAATCACTACGATACTTAAAACCTTTTCTATTCGGAACGATGCTCACACACGTACCACTATAGTCTAATAATCGCGAGAGTATTAAAATTTACCACTTACGAACTTACGTAACATATTTTTAATAAAACGCGTCCGACAATGTAAAAGTCTCACTAATTAAATACTAAAATATTCACTAATTATAATTAACAAATTTTACTAATCCTAATTAACACTAAACCGGACCCTTAATTACCCTAAGCCCAAACAAAGCTCGGCCTGCTACTATTCATAAGCCCAAAACCAAATCAATCCCAAGTTCCCTTTTGTTTTATTTCATTTTCATTCGACTAGGACAATTAGAAACGAGCATGGTATGCTCAAATCCTCCACATGACACCCCTATATTTTTATACGTACTCATTCCTCCCCTAGCCAACAATTAGGATGTCGAGTTTTAACTTTTCACGTTGAGTCTAGGCACGCTTTTACGAGGCAAAGTAAATGTCCCCAAACCGATTTTATAAAATGTCAACATGTTCAAAACTCAACCATTTTAACCCACGATTGTTTCTAAAACATCCTAAACTCATTTTAAACTTAAACTAAGGTCTAAATATTGCCAAGTTACTATAATCCCACAAGTCACCACCGATTTATAAATCGGTTCACTAAATAAGTGTTGGTCGACATATGTTTCCAAACCAAACTTGTACCCCCTTGAATCAAGCACATACTACCCTATTTTATTCACTAAAGAAAGTACCAAAAATCTTTTTATAACATATATATCAAGTACCATTCGTTTGTAAGGTTTCACAAGCCACGTTTTTCTTTGATGTGAGGATGTCGACCACATGAAACAAAGACTATGAGTAACTAGTGTTACTCTTACAACTTTAGACTTTTTGAAAACACGTAACCATCCAATCACTTTAAAACTTGGATACTAGAACACCATTAGAACCTTATATATACCGCATGCATGCATACTTGCATTTCCCACTTCCATGCAAACTAAAACTCCACCAAATAATAATAAGAAATGAACTAAGCAATAGGTCGAAGCTTTGGGTAGGAAATAAGGAGATTCGTGTGGGTTTAGGAGAAGCATTGGGTTGTTTGTGAACCTTCGTCAAGCAAATTAACACCCTACGTACTCATCTCGTTTAATTCTCGACTCTACATCCCTTTTTCCCCACCATTTGGTGTCGTAAGTCTCTAAAGACTCATTTCAATTCTTTTTAATATACATTTAGTTGCATTACATTGTTACACGACACACACAAACGCACCTCATTATTTAAAATCTAGATAAACGACCTATATATATCATACGTCCATCTATATATTTGACACCCTAAGAAATAAGCTACGTAAAGATTTGGAACTAAAACACAACGTATAGACCATTTTTAAGTACATTCCTAGCGTACCCCAACCCTTTTGAAAAACTCAAATATTTTTCTAAGTCTTTTATTTACAAAAATTCGTCCAAGGCTAGTCCAAAACACACGCATATCTTTACAAATTACTTAACGAGCATACCTTTTTATTTCACAAACCAATAGACCTCGTGGCATACAATTAATTTCGTGTAGAAACTTTGTAACGAAAATCACATTAGGACCTAGTAATCGAGCCAAAGCAAATCGACCAAGAAACTGTTTTGAAAAGTTAAGTAATATCGATTGGGCCTTAAGGCCCAATCATTTCAAAATAAGCCAAGGGAATAAGCTGAGGGTATAAGCTATTGGACAACTTATTCACGATCCAAACCTGAGCCCTAAGCAAAGCCCAAAAACCCCGTAAGCCCATTGGACCTAAAAATACTAACGGGCCTTAATTTTTCGTTAAAAAGCCCATAAGCTAACCATGAACTTTTTCGAACTAATAAGCTGTCGAAATAAGCTTAATAAGCTGATTCGAAACTATTTAGAAAAAGAAAATATTAAGTTTTGAAAATTTTGACTTTGGACTAGATTTGCAAAAATTATGAAATTCGGATCAAAAATGTTAATATTTCAAAGTTTCGGTAAAAATATGTCATTTCGTAAACTTTAGGAGAAAAATTGATTTTTATATACTTTAGGGTGGAAAGTGTAAGAAAAATAAAGTTTTGGACTTAAAATGTAATTATATTTAATTTTGGACTAACGGTGTAACGCTAACGCCGTTAGGGTAAAAAGTGTAAATTTTTTAAAATACAAGGGCCATATACTAAAATTTATATTTTCATTTTTATTTTCATTTTTACGAGTTCCCATCACGACGTTGCGGTTATTTTCAAACTAGTATTATTATTATTATTATTATTAAACGTTACATTTTCAAATTAATATTATTATTACTATTATTATTATTAAACGTCACGTCTATTTTCAAACTATTATTATTATTAAACGTTAAGCATTATTTCAAACTATCGTTACTATTTTTAATTATTACAACTTATGTTATATATATATATATATATATATATATATATATATATATATATATATATAACTAAACCAAACGTACGATATACTATAAAACTAAAAGTCTTACTAAAAATAAATTAACAAATCATGCATTCAAAAACTACTCGCGATTTAGACTATCAAACACTGAGGAATTGCCAAATATTATCTAGGTCGTGTGTGGAGCCGTTCCCATTTTGCAAACTGAGTATCAATATTTTTATTCACTAAACCACTAAGGTGAGTTCATAGCCCACTTTTATAAAACTGTTTTCGTGGGGAGATACATGCTTAAAACTCTGAACACAAGTATTTTCTTATATTATGCCTGAAATTATTATTGCTTAAGTCCCTTTTTGCCAAAAGCCCCTCATATCATGAGCCTTAGTCACCCAGAGAGGTGAACGTAAATAATTGTGGATAGATCTATTAGGGATTGACCATCCCCGTTTGGGCGTTGGAGAAAACAACCAAACGTACTTTATTTGAAATCTAATAGGTTACTGGCAAGGACCTATCCCGAGGGCCCCCTGTTACTATCATCCATCATTTATGATGAGATCTGTTAATCGGCTGAGCGTCATGAGCTTAATGCAATAATAAATGATTTTAAACTTATAATTGTAATTTGATGCAATTATCACTATCACTTGTGTTCAACTACCAAACTTAAACCTATGAATATCACTCAACTTTTGTTGACTTTTAGCATGTTTATCTCAGGAAATTAATGCGAAGGAGCTCGAAGCATGGAGAGGGCATTAAACCCCTATACGGGTGTTAAATAAAATGTTTTGTCATCGCTTTTAATAACTCATATCTCCTATGATATGTTAAAACTAATGAAACAACTTTGTATTTGAAAACTTGCTTTTAAATGAATGATAAACATAATTTTAAAACGTCTCTTTGAGTCGTTTTCTATGACTTGACTTCGATCCTCTAAGTAATACCCCACAAAGTCTTCCGCTGCTCTAGTTGAAATTTAGGGGGTGTTACAAGGACGTGTTTTGTTGAATAGATTAGTGTTTCGGGTTGTGGTGGAGTTCGTGTTTTATAGACTAGGTTCGTGTTTCGGGTCGTGGTGGAGGTCGTGTTCCATTGATTAGTTTCGGGTTTGTGGTGGAGGTTGTGATAGTAGTTCAGCCGGTGGTTCATGGTTCGTGTGTGTGGTTCAGATTGTGGTGATGTGTAAGCCGTTGTTTGTGGTTCAAGTGTTGGTGCTAATGTTTTGCTTCGGTGAGTGGTGAAGGTCGTGACTTGGGGAGTAATGTTGGTCGTGATTTGTGCTTCAGGATCGTGGTACGAGTGAGTTCATGATTTGGGTAGTGAAGTTGGTCATGGTTTGTGTCTTATGTTTCATGGTTCAGATGAGGTTGTGTAGCAAGGTTCTGTTGGAATTATGATATCATGACATTCATATATTATAAACCAAACACATCAAGTGAGCATAGCAGAAGCAATTATAACAAGATCATATAACATGTAATTAATTAATCAATATTAAATAGTAAACGTACCTTTGTGATTCTAGCCCGAACAAGAATCAATTGCAATCTTTAAATCAAGAACCCTAATTAGGGTTTATGTGGATTATAAGAATTACCCCTTACCTCTTTTGTAATTCAATCCAAGAATCAAACAAAAATATGTTTGAATCATGTTCTTGTACACACGTACTATTAACGAATTAAAGTAAATGCTAGTTTTAAATATTACACAAAACAATTTTGTTTTAATAAAACAAAACTAAAAGACTAAACAATATAAAACACCAAAACACTTTTGTGATTATTGTTGTTGTCGAAAACCAGAAACCAAAAGAAAAATAATCAATATAAACTTATTACCATGAACATGCATGTATTGATGTACATCTGTTTCTGATATGTCGACAACCATAAAGAAAGAAAAGAAGATTAAGATTTAATATGTGTACAAGAGGTGAACAAATAATGAATCTTAACCTTGTTTATATAGTATATGTAACTTGGAGCTCAAGTTGGATTTGGGTTGGGTTTACCCCTTCCCCATCGATTTGCCATAATCCCTCAAAGGGATCCGGAAGCTTCTTGACTTACCAATTAGTTACATATAATTCTTTCCTTAAATTCGTCTAATGATCATTAGTCATTTATCTTAAATACTAAATAATCATTATATATATTTGTGTAATAAATAATTAAATATAAACTTTTACATTTAATTATTAAACTTTAACTCTCATACGTAAAGTGTGCAATCCCATGATCTCGAGTTCGATCCTAACATACGACTACTAAAATAATGTCCATAATCTAACAACTCCCACTTGGACATATTTTAATAGTGTAATCACATCGGTTAGCGTCTAGCAACACTTCGATGCCTCTAGTACGATCTCGAGTAAGGCTCCTGGAAAAACCTTTTAATGATTTCTCATTATTATTATCCTTTTGTTTCTAATACCATGTTAATAAGGATATGGATTAAAGTCATTCCTTAATTAACCATTCTGTTTCTCGTTGTTTGTGATTGATCAAGATTACCAAATCTTCAGAACATATTCAGGGGAGATCTTGGGTGTGGCCACACATACATCTTACCAACCCTACGAGGGGCCCAGCAGTATTAAACTCCAAAAATAAATTTGAAGGAACAAATTATATCTTGACTACAAGCAAAACCCACAAACTTTGTAACACTTTCGAAAACAACCCTTATGACTACCAGTTACGTATAGCGTTAAGTTGTTCCACAAAAATGTACTACATTCATGACACTTATCTTGCATCTCAAGTCTGAGGATAACTTCTCATGATTTACTTAATAACAAAATCCATAAAGTAACATCATGTAGTTGGGATAAGTCCTATATTCGGTATCATTGAATATCATCTGAAATGGCATGACTACGCATCAATATACTTAAGTATATTATACCAACCTTCAGATTTGTCTTGATTTAATAATATTCCCATATTATTAACTAACAACGGACAATTTAAAATAACATTTATTCATGGATTAAACATACAAATATAGGATACAATTTATTATAAATTAAACATACCATGTATTTAAATTTATTATAATAATTGTTTAACATCCCTTATCCAAATACTAAATAGATCAATGCATGATAACTCTTGTTGATGAATTATGTCTCAAGTAATGACGTTCATACTTGTGGACAAGACATAAATCATCCAACTTTGATCTATCGAAATTTTGAGAATACTTATTCCAAGAATTCAACTACTGAAGTTCTTGTATGTGCATACTCAACTATTTTGATAATGCCATATAACATAAAATGTGTGTCATCCTTAACCACCAATTTATGATAATCAAACTTTCAAACATTTTAAAGTTTAAAGTATTCTTGTTCTCTTACTCTTAATGTATAATGCAACTATGCTTTTAATAAGTGTAACTAGTAATAGCCAAGGATGAAATCCTTACCATGACTAGTATTGAGTGTCGTCTCAATTTCATTAAGCATCATTGTATACATACAACAATATGCTATTAAAACTTCCCGTAAACATTAATATCTATTGTGTAATGTTTGATGCCCTACAAACTTTCAAGTTTGTTGGCTATGACAATTTTCACAACAATTGAAAAGTTGTTCATCTATAGAATTTGGAAGCTGTTCCAGATTTAGGATGTGATTCTATAATCAAACATATTCTTTTAGAATATTACACAAGTTATCTAATAACTTTTAATTAGATATTAATATTGCCAAATAATCTTGTAATCAAGCATGATACAACAAAACATGATGTGCATGAAAAATATTTGAGTCATACTTAGATTTTATTCATGTCATACATATCTATTTAGACTTTATAAATAATATATCATGTTATATTAGATTCATTTACCGCATATGTTTCAACAATAAACATTTATTCCAAGGTTGTATGTCTTATTTTCTAAATCTTTAAAGTTTCATTCCAAACTAAAACTTAACTTTTAACTTATATGGAATGTTACCTTTTATATGTTCTACAACATGTATGATTAAAGAAATTAAACATAATACTCCTACTAGCTTTTAGGAAACTTAGAAATTATCTTATTTCAATTATAAATCAAAACATGAATTTAATAATTAAACATAAGAGTAATCTTTTAGATGCATGCATTTATCCATCCATGGATTATTGCACTTTGTACACTTCCAAAGATTTATTTGAATTCATAAACTCCCTTTGATTACTTATCGTCCTCGCTCAAGTAATCACTCAATAAAGAGTTTTGATATTCCATTGTCAATTTCATATTAATGAAACTAAATATGAAAATCATAATCTTTATATATTGAATGTATTAAGAAAAGAATATTCAATCACAATTAATCGCTTAATTGTGATTAATAATCTTGTCATAAAACATGTATTAAATACGTGCACAATATTGTCCATATGATTTCTATACAAATATTTAAACCACAAGGGTTACCTAATCTTTGAAGAAACTCATCTTCATTTTCTAGTCTAACTATTAAGATAAACCAAGTTTCTAAAATTGATTATCTTTATGAACAACATCTTAATCATTCATATCATGTATACTTTACCCAATTACATATTTGATAATGTATCATAATGATTATCAGGTTTACAATAATCCTGTAAATCATAGCCCTCAGCATATTAATCAAATATCTGAGATATATTGCTATTATATGAATGATAATTCCATCATCTTGAGATTTAACATTTAAATGTCAAACTTTATTATCATGTTGAGATTTAACATTCAAATGTCAAACTTCATCATGATATTTACTAGTGTATTTTAGAAGATTATGTATCTTGTAATTTTATCTTTTAAATATCAAAACTCCCACTTGCTTTTAGCAATTTAAAGACTATCTTTAAATACTTAGCAAATAAAGCAACAATACAATATTCTCTTTTGGGATATTACAAATACATATTGACAGTTCCTGACTTAACTTTGTTAATAACCTCTTCATAAGCAGTTAAACAAATTTAGAACTTCAATTTAAGACTTAATGTGATTCATACATTCATCACATTCCATCATATGATAATGTCTTATTAATCTTCTAGGTTAGAGTTTTATTAAATATGTCCAAGTCATACTCAACATTCTAACCTTGATAACTTTTGGAAGAAAAGAATTCATAATTATCTTTAATCAAATAATATAACAAGAGTTTGATTTTCCTAACTGAACATACCATAAACATTTGGTATTTCATTAGTATCAATATTGCAAGACAATCTAACAATATTTAAGATAACCATATTCGTTTTGACTTGTCTATTTACCAACTAATGCATTTTAATGGTATAATAATTTTCAAGCCAATTACATGCTTTATAACACAAGTACTTTTTACAAAGTCACTTCATGTCCATGTCTCTACAAGAAAACATAAACTGTTATAATCCCACTATACGTTATAAGTCATTTAATAATTTAATAACTTCATGTATATGTCTTAATTAAAAAACACAACAAGATAACGTCTTACTTTATTATAAGTCTTGTAACAATTAAAAGACTTTATGTTTATATTTTTACAATGAAACATAAACATGTTTAACTAAAGTAATTATGAACACCATCTTTTGGTTTCAATAGTAATTTCAAGTTAATTTATTACTTCATGATAATGTAAATAACATTATTTCTTTATTTATTTATGTCATTCCAAGAACACATAAAAATTCAGATTGAAGTAGCATTAGATTACTTTATTAATTTATGTCATTCCATGAATTCATAAATATACAAATTAAAGTAGTCTTGATATCATATTGACACATGTTCTAATAGGTATCTAATTTAGAAACTGCAAATTCTCATAGTTTAATTACATCAGTTGATCTGCTAGTAATGAAAATATGAATTTCACCTTGTTGTTGCAATCTAGCTAAGCTCTCACATAACATAAATTGTAACACCAAGTGTTTCTTAAATTATATTAGTATAATTCATATTAGAACTTTATTCTCTTACTTTGCAGTCAAGAGAATCAATCATATCTTTATGAGTTGTTTCTTGCACACATTAAAGACAACATTTCTCCCACTTGTGCATGGAACAACCTCATATAGTTGATAAACAACACGCCATGCATTTGTTTATTTGATCAATATGATTGTGTCATAGATTTTAGCATAACAAGTAGATGTAGAACAACAATATCTAGTAAGGAAATGTACAAGACTATCCTTAAAAGTATGAGTGTCTACACTTGGAAAGTAATTATCTTTAGCTACCAAGATGTCAAAGCTTGTAACTCCCACTGAATTAAAGATCATTACAATAATTCCTTATTCAGTAATAAGTACACAATACTTCCACTGAATTTGACAACATTCTAAATGTTTCATATCTAGTGAAAGAAAAAATTGTGTGCTTTTAACTTTCCTATACCTTTGAATGTCCATACGTAACAATTACTTATGCACTAAAGAGTGTATTCTACTACTTAAATGATGGACTATCCACCAAATGCTATTAACTTGAAAAATGGGGCATGCAATTTCTTCCTTAACAGGTCTACCATCCTACAATGTATGTAGCACCTTTAAAATAGTCAAAACAACTAGTTTGTCTTTAAACATTTTGCAATAATTAGTCTAGCTTCTAATTATAATAACTCACAAAATGTCATACATAATTTTCTGTTAACCAAATATCATATTTGTTACTCAGAACTTGATCACCGAATGAGGATGATAAAATCCCTATGAAAAATATTCGCAATTTTCTTAACTATTAAAAAATTTGCTATGAGTTATATTAGAATTTAGACATATCTAATATTCCTATTATCCTTTCTCATTAATGAAAAGGAATAGGATTGTGTCTCACTCTTCCTTCATAGAAAGGAGACTTCTTTTGTCTTTTAAGTAGATATTTCTTAATCAAACATTTGTTTGAAAACAGAACTAGATCAATTTACCAAAGGCCAAAATACGTTTACGGTTTGAACGTTGCATTAATACATTAAAACGAATTACAAAATTCAATTTCAGTATTTTCGATAATTAGATCTTTAAGAAAATAAAATACCCATTGGTAAATATTCAAATAAACCATAGTATTTCCTTAAAGCTAGGATCCTAATTGACATAGTACCAACATCAGTTGATCTGCTAGTAATGATAGTATTCAACAAGGTAATTGTCGAACAATAATTGCCAATATCATATTGCAATTCCTAAATTTATGGGATTTACATTCACAAAACCTTTGTAATGTAAGCATGTTTCATCCCCATCTTAATGCCTTGAGTCCAAGTTCTCACTTCCTACTTAATTTAAGTCGTCTAACTTAAAAACTGCAAACTCATAAATCCATTACATCAGTTGATCTGCTAGCAATGAATTTATGAAATTTACCTCTCCATTGCAATCTCGCCAAGTTCTCACATGACGTAAATTACAACTTCAAGTGTTCTTAATTAGATGGCATTCGACTTAATTTTATAAGGGTATTAAATTTTGACGTGTAATCAAAATAATGTATGAAGAAGCATGCATACAACTTCATAACATTGGTTTTATAAAACATTTTTATTACCAATTTGCTAAGAGTAAAATAACAAAGTTTTGATTGAGGTATCGGGTTCACCAATTGAAGAATTACCAACAATTATCGTCCACTATATCGTACTTTTGCATAAGCCCTAAGGCTTAGTGTTTCGGATAATCATTGTGGAATTGTGGTGAATTCACCCTTAAGATGACAATGTACGTAATATAGTGATATATGTAAGTCTAGAGTCGGCAACCAAGCAGTTGTAGAGAACCTGTAGGTGCATGAGTTTTAAAAACCCCTCTCTACAAGTACATTGGATGGCAACCTTCGGTCCGCCTTTCGCACACTATGTACAAAAACATCAATCAACCAATCCTTTAAAATTTACTCTTAAAACCAAAATAATTTCGCCATTTATTTAGTCCATATTGTTTTTCTATTCAAAAAATTACCCTTTTCGTTTATAAACATGTCTAACATAATAATAAACAAAATCAAGTAATATAAAATAAAAAATAAAACAACCAAATAAACATATACATAACATAACAATTAAATATGTATAAAACATGTAGCCACATGCAAATCTTATTTAATAGTCCTATTAATAATCAAGTCTAGGTGTATAACGTATTTATTCAATCAAGGTTTTCTTCTTCTAGGAAAAAGAGCCACATACATCGATAAATCGATTGCGTAAGCCAAAACTAAACAAATACCACATAACACATAATTGATTACTTAATATTGGAGTCTTCCTCAATTCGACATCTATTAATAAATTTACATGTTTCGATAAAACTTAACCATTAATATATATATATATATATATATATATATATATATATATATATATATATATATACAATTTAAATCATTTAAATTATCACACAATATAAAATCCATGCAAATATGCACTTTTTCATAGATTTAAGCTTAACAATTAACATATTGCACCAAGATCGTTAACTAAAACGCATAACAAATAACATGACATCCTAGGGTTTCTAATCATATTAAAAAATCAAAAACCAAAAAAAAAAAACCCTTTAAGGTCAAATCGACCCATAAAAAATTAGGGTTAGGAGTCTAAAAACCCTAAAAACATGTAACTAAACGAATCAAGATCCAATTTTTATGCGTTTCGATAATTAATTACACATTATAACGGCTCTAGATGCCACTGTTGGAATTATGATATCATGACATTCATATATTATAAACCAAACACATCAAGTGAGCATAGCGGAAGCAATTATAACAAGATCATATAACATGTAATTAATTAATCAATATTAAATAGTAAACGTACCTTTGTGATTCTAGCCCGAACAAGAATCAATTGCAATCTTTAAATCAAGAACCCTAATTAGGGTTTATGTGGATTATAAGAATTACCCCTTACCTCTTTTGTAATTCAATCCAAGAATCAAACAAAAATATGTTTGAATCATGTTCTTGTACACACGTACTATTAACGAATTAAAGTAAATGCTAGTTTTAAATATTACACAAAACAATTTTGTTTTAATAAAACAAAACTAAAAGACTAAACAATATAAAACACCAAAACACTTTTGTGATTATTGTTGTTGTCGAAAACCAGAAACCAAAAGAAAAATAATCAATATAAACTTATTACCATGCACATGCATGTATTGATGTATATCTGTTTCTGATATGTCGACAACCATAAAGAAAGAAAAGAAGATTAAGATTTAATATGTGTACGAGAGGTGAACAAATAATGAATCTTAACCTTGTTTATACAGTATATGTAACTTGGAGCTCAAGTTGGATTTGGGTTGGGTTTACCCCTTCCCCATCGATTTGCCATAATCCCTCAAAGGGATCCGGAAGCTTCTTGACTTACCAATTAGTTACATATAATTCTTTCCTTATATTCGTCTAATGATCATTAGTCATTTATCTTAAATACTAAATAATCATTATATATATTTGTGTAATAAATAATTAAATATAAACTTTTACATTTAATTATTAAACTTTAACTCTCATACGTAAAGTGTGCAATCCCATGATCTCGAGTTCGATCCTAATATACGACTACTAAAATAATGTCCATAATCTAACAGGGTGATTGCTCTTGAGTGGTTAGTGATTTTGGGTTGAGACGGTGGAGTTTATTCCTTGATTGTTTGTTTATTCACAATGTTTAGTTTAGTGGCGTTGTATTGATAGGGCTGTGTTGGTTAAGTGTTTAATCCATGTACTCTATAGCTTCTTGCTAGTTGTTATTAATAAAATTATTGCCTTTAAAAAAAATGCACCTGCTATATATTTGCACAATATACTTTAAAACAATTAAAACACAAAAGAATGCAATAAATAGAAAAAATAATTTAAACAAGATATCACAATACTAGATTTATTTTTATAATGTTAAAGAGAACCATATACAACAGAGTAGCAAAGTAAGGAAAAAGTAAATAAATTACAAAATATAGTTTAGTTCATTAAATAGATTGCACTAGATTTTTTATTTATTATTATTATTATTATTATTACTTTTTTTAATATTTTTTTTTGTTAAATGTGCTTTCGTTTATAAAATCATGTAAAGGAGAATATTATATTTTCCTACAAATCTTGTACTTATCTTCCTACCGCTTAGTTGTCGATATACGTACAGAAACATAGTTTGTGCCACATAGGAGTAGGGCTGAGTACAGTTTGAAAACCAGACCGAACCGACTAAAATCGAATCAAACCGGACCGGTCCAAAAACCGATTTGGCTCAAAACACTAGACCGAGGATTGGATCAAAATGTTCGGTCCCTGTCAGGTCGGTCCAGTCCGGTTCGTTGGTCGGTCCGATCCAACGAAGCATGATGTTCGGTTTTGCGTAAGACCGGACCGGACCGAAGACCGAAAATGATTAAAATGTGGACTGAAAAGCGGGTCCCGTTTGAGCTGGTTTCTCGGTTTGATCCATTCTGGTCTTCTGTCTATAATGCTCACAAGGTGTCGGGAAAAGGCTAAATGTTTTACATCGTTCCTTGTCTTCAATGATATGGAGAGCACCAGACCTTGAATTCGAGGCTAACGATGTACAATATAAAATGGTATATTATCTTACTGACGGGATATATCCACAATGGGGGCAGTTCCTATTAAGTCCATATCAAATCCTCCCACGGGTGATGAAAAAAGAATATTATACAAGAGGAAGCACGAAGCAGCAAGGAAAGATATGGAACGGGCTTTTGGTGTGTTGAAGAAGAAGTGAAAAATGCTTAAAGTTTCGGCTCGAGGGTTGTATAAAAAGGATCTCCAAGATATTATATATACATACATAATATGACCAACCACACGATCCCTTAAGAACATTTGAAGAATCTTTAGTAGTTACTCAGGAGATCCGGGACGCATCAACTTATCTACACTTAAAATCTGATTTGATCAAACACATTTGAAGAAATCGTAGAAATCATCAGCTCAATAAAGAGAATGAAGATGAAGGCGGTATTGATGGTGACGATGAGGAAGGCGATGAAGATATTTTTAATGTTATTTGAATAATTTACGTATATTTTTAATGTTTATTTGATTTAGTATTGTAATGTTTTTTTTTAATGAATTTTAAATTTGTTGTTTAAAATATTTGAATTATAAAAATAGAAAAAAGAAAAAAAAATTCGGTCACCACTTTAGCACTTGGGTCATGTTTGGTCGCCGGAGAGAAAAAGCTGACGTGGCTTCTGGTGAGCCACTGACCCATGTCACCGCTGGGGGTAGCCTGATACTCGAACAAACATGAAAACATGGCTTTAAATAAAATATAATAAAAAAATATTAAAATATTAACACCTCCTGCTTCTGTCTGCTCTGCTCTCTGGTACTGTACATACTTTTACATTTCCCGAAATCAGTGTTTTTGAAAACTTATCAGATCTCTTAATCATCATTTTATCATTTCAAATTATCTTAGTTGAGTAGATCCCAGAAATATCTAATAATGTTTCTTGACTATGACATGTATTGCTAGCTAGATTGTGTTTTTATTTTTATTTTTTTAAAAATGTTTTTTTCAAGTGGTTGAAAGCTATATATAAATAATCTGATGATACTTTTAGTGACTTGTGTTTAATATTGTTTTAGTTGTGTTGTTTTTTTTAGGGTTACGTTTTCTGACTCGATATTACGAGCCGACTAATCTCAGGCGGCTAACCTTTTGGATAGCCCAGAGTCGGCATTGGTAAACCTCCGTGGCCACAAGGGGATTAATCTAACCTCCTCTTTGGAAGGCCAGTACTCTTACCGCTGGGTCACCCCTTAACAGTCACGGTTGAGCTTGCTAAATTTTAAATTGGTGCACTCTTGAACTGATGTAATTTATTTGGTGATACCATATATAGAGTTGGGGTTCGGGTTTGTAGCATATGACATAAGACCGAGTATATGCTCTTTGTTATTGGTATGAATTAGCGTATTTAAAACCACTATCCAAATGTGTATACTGGTTTCTTGAAACCAAATAATTTATCACCTGTTGTATAGTCTTTTGTAAGAGATGAGTTCACGTTACGGCACATGTGAGATTGTTGAGTTAGAGGATGAACCTAAATCAAGTGATAAAGGGAAGAAGCCTCAAGGGAGTAGCCATACAGTAGACGATATCAATAAGCTGTTTGAGGCAATTAATGTTAGGACTTCGTTTCATGGTTTGACACCACTCTCTGGTGGTACAACACCACGGAGAAATCCATCAAAGAGACCAATGAGGATGAGTACATCATCGTCTTACTCTGGTAATGGATACGCAGAGCCCGTATCTTTGAAACAGGCTTTACGGGGACTTTGCATTTCTCAGGCATCAGAAATGGCTGCTTTGAAAAGGTTATCAAAACCTCCCGGGTCTCCTGCTCTCTCTGAGTCTGGAAAGATAGCAAACAGCTACAAGTATGACAACTCCGGTACTTTTGTAGGTCAAGTTAAAGAGGTCAAAGTTCTCATCCCTAAAGAAAGCACATCAATGGCGACTTCTTCAAGAACGATGCCTAAATATCTGCAAGGCGGACCCAAGATGAAGTCATCAAAGAACAATAGTCCACAATCTTCTGTTCAATTTAATAAAAAGGAAAAGTCACCAAAGAGAGTCGGAACTGGAATTCGGCTGAATAAGATTCTAGAACCAGAATCTGGGAATGTTTTGCCTATGATTGAGTCGGTGTTACATGAGAAAAAATGTGTTGCCTATGATGAGCCATCAAAGCCAGTTGTGAATGGTTCTAAAGACAAGCCAGCCAAGTCAGTAAATAAAGCATCCTTTAAGTTAAGGCGAAAAGGGAGGTTGCAGAGCACGCCATCATCTACTTTCATCAGCAGCGATAAGTTAGGAAAGTCAATAAAGCCAGTCAAGACGGTAATCAGGAACAAAAACATTGTAAAGAAGAAGCCTAAACAAGACTTACCTTCAGCTATATCTGTCATTGAGAATGTTACTTTTGTTCCCGACACATGTCAGTTGGTATGTGAAAGATGTCACTGTGCTTTAAAAGAACCAAATCTACCTCCGTGTAATAGTATCAGTACCGAGGTAAGACATGGCTTTTCCCAAACAGGCGGTGGTTCAAGTGGCTCTGTTATGTACAATAATACGAATTTTAAATGCGGTGATAAATCGGACTTCACCCAAAGTTCAAATAGCAGCAGCATATGTGAATATAGTAGTAGCACTAGCATTAGTGAAGAGAGCAGCAGGTGCAGCATTGGCAATAGACCTCATATGTCAATGGACTCGAGGCGGCAGGCAATCCATGATATGATGAAACGGAATAGCGGATTTCTGGGATTAAGACATTTTAATCTTTTGAAGAAGCTGGGATGTGGAGACATTGGTACAGTGTATCTAGCTGAATTAGTGGGTACTAATCTTCGGTATGCCATAAAGGTGATGGACAATGAGTTCTTGGAGAGAAGGAAAAAGATGCCAAGGGCACATATGGAACGAGAAATTTTAAGAATTCTGGATCATCCTTTTCTCCCGACGCTTTATGTTCATTTTGTATCTGACAACTTATCATGTCTTGTTATGGATTACTGCCCTGGTGGGGATCTACATGTTCTTCGACAGAAGCAACCTGGCAAATATTATCATGAACAAGCAGCCAGGTACGCTGAAACTCATGCATTTGTTACTACCGTATACTTATGCAATTTAATACTTTTTAAACATGGAATGTGTAGGATATTTTTGTACACTGTTGCTGTGGATGTTATGCGAACTGCTCTATAAATGATGAGCAGCGCCTCATAATTTTTATCAATTAAGTGCTTACTAAAAAAATGAACAATGTGTATCTGTCATAGTACACATTCTGAGAAATTAGACTATAACAAAAAGAAAGTTAAAATTGCTTCTTTTATCATTGCTATTGTTGCTTATGCACTAACTTGGGAATTGACATATTTGCAGATTCTATGCGGCTGAAGTCCTTATTGCCCTAGAATATTTGCATATGCTTGGTATTGTGTACCGAGACCTGAAACCGGAAAACATTCTAGTTCAACAAGATGGTCACATCATGCTCACAGACTTTGATCTTTCTCTTCGTTGCTCTTCAAACCCTACTATCCTACAGCCACCTTCATCAGATGCAATGGAGCCTCCGAGGATGTCAGGCCCATGTGCTGGTTCTAACTGTATAGACCCTTTTTGCATTAAGCCTACATGTCAAATGTCGTGTTTCAGCCCTAGAATTTTACCAACATGCAAAGGAAAAAAAACAAAACCCGGCCCTATGACACATCATGTGTCATTGCCACAGCTTGTGGCTGAACCAACAGAAGCCCGATCCAACTCATTTGTTGGAACCCACGAGTATCTTGCTCCTGAAATCATCAAAGGAGATGGGCATGGAAGTGCTGTTGATTGGTGGACTTTTGGAATTTTCTTATACGAGCTTTTGTATGGGAGGACACCCTTTAAAGGTTCAGGCAACGATGAAACGTTGGCCAACGTGGTTCTACAAAGCCTCAACTTTCCAGACACTCCACTTGTTAGTTTCCAAGCACGGGATCTTATCAAAGGCTTATTAGTAAAGGATCCTGAAAACCGATTCGGGTCACAGAAAGGGGCTGCTGAGATTAAGCAGCACCCGTTCTTTAGTGGTCTAAATTGGGCTCTAATACGATGCGCAATTCCACCAGAGGTGCCTGGGGAATCCGATATTGGAATGGCTAACTCTGCGTCAATGGAGAAAGCAACCAAGTGTGTGGACTACAATGGTCCTGCTGCTGGAGGGCACCCAGAATTTGAGCTATTTTAGGTACTAGAGGAATCAAGTTTGTAGGTATATTCGATCACTTGTCTCGTTTGTATCTACTTCATTATGTAAATGTGGTTGGGGGATAGAAGACAATTTCGAATTAGTGAATAGTAACACGAAAATTTTTCAATAATGATGATATAAAGAAACAAAAATGCTCATTGAGGTGCCGCTACAAATGCATTTCCTGGACATGAAAATTTGGTAACCACAGTGTGTATAGTGTAGACAGCCTCTCTGCACCATCTAGTAAGTAAAAACACGTTATCTGTGGTTGGAGGTTTTTTACCACCCTCCATCGAACTCGCTACCATTGCATCTAAACAACCTTAGAAAAGGAGGGATCAAAAAACTTGTAAAAAGGAAACACAGTGGTTTGATTGTTGGTTACTGTCCTATCTAATTATACACGTCTTACAAACATCTGACTATGATAAGAATTGTTTAACTGAGTACGAAATATTCAACAGATTTCCTCTTCACAATGTTTATATATATATATATATATATATATATATATATATATATATATATATATATATATATATATATATATATATATATATATATATGTATAAACAATTGATTTGATGTGTGCAAAGGGTAAAACCCGACAAAAACATTTGTATATACCAAGATACGTTATGATACTACATAGCCATGTGAAAGCTGAAGAACTAGATTGCATAAAGACTAAACACTTGATGAAGAACAACCCTTCTTGAGAAGACCCCCAAGAGGTTGCCCATGCTTACTCCCACTGACCCCTCATGTAGACACATCTCGAGAAAAACAACACAGATGAAAGAACCAACTTCATATGAAAATTATAATTGTCGAGAAATAAATTAGGCAGATACAATTTTCATGCGATGGGGGAGGTGTTGTTAAGGCTCCATCAAAAAGTGCATTGTCACAGCAGCAGTTTAAAGGCTTGTAGCCAAGTAAATAATAACAAATGTGAGAAATAACAGTGTTTAGGACTTGGACTCAGATATATGTCACACTAATTCAGTCTTGTGCTAACATCATCTTTGGATAGCAAATATCATAAACCTAGTCATCTACATACAATATGAGAGCATAAACATCGTATATACCTATCGTGTTTTATCAGAATTTCATATAGTTAACTAATGATTCCAGGGAGGCCTGGATAAACTTGCTCTTTTGTCTGAAGTGCTACACTCTTTCTTTGACTAAGGTTCGGGTCAACTGTTTGCTATCCCAAGCAAGAACCAGGGTTTCCATGTGTACCCGCGACCTGGGAGCTCGAACATGTTGCAAGTCAAAAGAGCATCTCTGTAATTTACATCTTGCTATCTTCACATGGCTTAAGAAGTGTCTATCATTGAACTGTGGCATAATTATCAAAATCAACATATATTATCAAATTCAAATTTCAAATCCATGCATTTGGCAGATACTACCAGACATTACGCATAATTCTATCAGCTCATGAAGCTTGCAATCTAGGCTGGGAACATAATTTATTCGAGGGCTTGTGAAATAACTTTACATAATATATTCCCGCACATAATTTAATACAATGAAATTACTTTTAGCAGCCATAATAAGTAAAGAGGGAATTTTCATAATGGAACTCCAAAAAGAAAGGCACGATATTCTTTAGACATTCCAAAAGGGAAATAGTTGTGAATTTCCTTGGACGGAGAGGGTACAACTTTGTCATGATATTTTACAGGATCATCTAAGGGTATATTAGGAAGACAGGATTCACTTCTATACAGAGTACAGACCATGATCAAATTGCTCCAAAAATAATGATTATTAATGTGTGGCATTTTGTTTTGCAATGGAGGCACAACTAGATGCAAATCCATCACGAATCCGCATAACTAATATTTTCATGAATGTAAGAATCATGCATGGGTTTACCAGCAACTTTGTATTACAACTTTACAATCACTTAAGAATGGTTTGTTTAAATAACTAGCTTGGAGTGTACGACGAATTACCTCGGGAATGTCAAAGTCTTTGTGCTTTGCATCACATATATCAAGGGACATTTTTCGAAGCATTGGCAGCTGCATTTATCATAATTGGCCAGTAAAAATTCCATACTATCAAATAAAAATGCTGATTTTTATAAAGTAATACGGAGTACATGTTTATACCTTCACTACAGCATCACCTATAAAACCTTTCTGAATACCAGAACCCTGCAATTATAGCATAAAGTTAACAACAATAAGTGAAAGCTCGTGAATTGAACTGAAGTGTTTCTGTACAGATGAATAAGATTCTTTCGTTACAGCATCGCCTATTTACTAGCCAAGTGATGTTATACAGATGAACAAGATTCTTTCAGTAAACTAAATAGAAGTTGAGGTAGCAAATATCAACATTTGGCATTGTAATAGTACATACAGAAATATATGTCATAATATAATTTGAAATTTTCGTATATTGGAAGCAAATATTGAATTCTTAACACAAATTCCATTTCCAGTCACATACTTTTGTACAGTCTTTAGTAGTCCAGTAACAACTACTCCAAATTGTCTAACAATGCACTAGAACATATGATAAATAACCCATAAATTAGCCTACCTGGCACACAAATTAGGATATACAAATATTGATGCAAGTTAAATGATAAATGAAAATATATTATAAATGAACAGATTCCCTACTCATTCCAAGGACATGATACCATGGAACATGGTAACGTTATCATTAACAAAATTCTTGGTTACAAATTACATATCATTACTGCTACATCGTGGTAGTTCATCAATATAATTATTCTCTTCTAGAAGAGAGAGAGAGAGAGAAGGGCAAAGAGAACATTTAAAGTGATTAAAGGAGGCTCACATTGTGGCGCAACAAGATATCTTCAAGGGCATAGCAATCAAAAAGAGACATAACGCCATTGCTAGTCACTTCTCCACATTCCTATATAAGCATAAATTAAAATCAGGTACGTGTCTAGCACCGAGTCTTGAGCCGTTTCAAATACGCCATTGTCATTTTTTTTTCTTGAGTAATACAGATAACGTGTTAGATCCAAACCTCTAGATGGATAGAGATCAAGCCTGGCCAGCCACTGGAAATGATCTGTTGTGATTCTAAAGAAATAACAAAATTACATCACAGACTTATCGTATGCTTGAATATAGCTTACACTATTATAGACAGCAGATGATACTACTTGCACAGAAACAAAGTCTAAGCCATTGCACGACATGCACAGAAAATTTAGAACATGGATACTACTTTCTGACTTAGGCAATTGATATGGAATACTTGGCACAACTACTCTTATAACTTGCTTATGAAGGAATGGTTATTGCACCGGAAAATCTGATTCAAGATAATAACCATGCACATACAAAGTGTGAATATCCCCAATTCCCCATACCAACCCTGGACATAACGCATTAATATGTAAACACAGGAAAAAACTGAGATAAAATGACAAACATATGGGAAAGTATGAGATATGCAGAATCTTGGCCCTTAATTATATAAATGATTTGGTTTTTATATCTTTCAACTGCTTACAACGGCTACGTCCTTCACCACTATTTCGAGTCTATTATACGTTGGGATTGTTCACATATCAACTTTACCCATATTTCCAGCAAGCATGTTTGCTAGTTAAATGTAATCTTCGGGTCTACATGTTTCTACTAGGCATTCATAATCAGATGATCACTACAAACCTGAATTTAGATGTCTGCATCCCAACAATGACAGTTCAATCAAGTTTGAACAATTTTGACTCAGGTTAATCAAATCATCATTGTTCAACCATGGTGCTACCCTTTCAAGTCTCAGCTTTCTCAGATTTGGCATGCTGACTTTAAAACTTGATGAAGATATTTGACCAAGACAATGACACATTGCAAATGATTTGAGGTTTCTTAAAGAGTCCAGCAAATTTACTATCAACTCATCAGAAATCACCTGCCGCAATTGAGCGAAGAAACAATAAATAAAACGAAACTAAATTGCCTGAATCGGGGCTTATGTTAACTAGATATTCACAGGAGCTTATATAATAGAAGCTTCGTGAAGTTGCAGCAATAGATCTCCATATGATGCAAAGCCTAAATTTATGTCATTTTTTGCTGTAGGATAAAACTTGAGGGTAGTAATGGTTATAAAGGAATACATATTTTAGGATGGAGAATCCTAGTTGAATGCGTAAGTTTACTAGGAAAGAAAGTTGTATGTATGTTAACATAACCACAGTTTCAACAGGTAACAATCTCAAATGTTGCTTACCTGAAAATACAGAGCCACTGACTCCAGTGACGGACAAACTGCAGGTAGCAATTTAAGCCCATCCTGGCCTAACGATCCACCTAGGCCCACTTCTATTGTTTTCAGCAATGAAACGGATGCCTTGAGAGTCCCGAGATTCAAATAGGAGAATCCCCACCCAACACTAACTTCATCCAATCTGCAACACTTCCCAAGCGCTGAGTAAAGGTTTTTGCTTGGAAAATTTCCCCCTCCATTTCTACTTTCTTGCTGAAGCAAATTGTGACATCCCCTAGCTTTTAAACACTTCAAACCAGAATTTCTGCTAATTACATGAGCCAAGGCACCAGCAGAAACCTGAAATATGTGAGTTTTATTCTTAACTTTAAAACGATAAAAGCCTTGGTGTTTGGGACTTTAATAATGACTCACAATACTTGCATGGATAAAGAGCTTTCAAAACAACCACTTAATCTATTCAACTCTAAGAAGTGAAAACTTTCACATGCATTTGCTGCATCTAAAATACAAATGCATGTGAAGAAAGAAACAGTACCAAAGACCGTATGTCATTAAAATAACTGAAAAGAACATGTTACAAGAAACTAACACCACATTGACTCAACCCATGTAAACCAGCTCAGATTGTGTTAAAAGGAGGATTCTTTGCCTGCGCTTTGCAGCCGGATTTCCCACACGTCAATGTGACATTCAGTTTGTAACATGTTAATATTTATAAAACTATATCAGATAACAAAAGTTCTACTAATAAGATGCAGAATTTATAAAATCAATGGGTTATATGGTCTTGTTTGAAAACCTAAACTTAAGGGGTCATTTGGCCATTCTGCTAAACCTGAAAAATGTAAACAATAAGCAATGGTCGAAGGAGTCTCTCAAATAGTTAATGTATTAGCATATACACTCTAGACCACTAATGACAGGCACGCATCTGTTTATTATTACCAAATAGATATTTCTATATTAAAAGCATAGGAAAAATACAAACAGAAAAAACAAAAAAGAAACTATTCAGTTCACAGCATATTGTTCCTATTTAATTATATTTCATACAATTATTCACTGGAAACAAAAGTAGTTTACAAGGAAAAACATTATAAGAATCAAATATTAGATAGCAAATGGGGTGATGGCGGTGGTTGTGGTTGTGGTATTGGTGGTGGTGGGGGTTTGGATGTTGAAGAAGGGTAGAGAGGTTAGATATAGGGAATGTTTGGATGTGCTAGGGGGGAAAGGGATGTAAAAAAGATTATTTGGACATGAAAAGCTGAAAAGACAAAAATACCCTTGCAGTAAATGAGATTTTAACAAGCGTTAAGGTCTTGGAAGACCACCCAAGCAGATTCTTTATACTGGGAATTATAGATGCGCAATACCCGGTGAGGCGGTAAATAGGACTAAACGCGCAAACGCCTTTGAGTTCAGGGACTAATGGTGTAATTTACCCTTTTTTATTCGTTCAGACATCTCTTACTAGAAAAATAAAATGCAGGGAAAGGATTAGTGCTTCCAGCCTAAAGTGAATTTGGCAGACGGTGAGTTTAGCTCATATAACGTTTGAATTAAAACCATAAATTCATCAAATCCACATAAATTTGCCACGTAAAAAAAGGGTGTTTATCAGTAGCACTGTTTACATACCTTTGTATCGGAAACATCAAGCACCTCCAGTGAAGAGCCAATGAAACTAAAAAGGCCATCATCAACAACTTCTGATTCTCTTAGACAAAGACTCTTCAACAAGTAGGCTTGGCACATAAGCTTGGAAAACGAGTTCATGTTGATGCCTGCTTAGATAGACACCCAAACATCTGATATGAAGCACCAAATACTATTTGTGACACAATTTTGTATTTGAATGAATGTACATCCAGAAAATTTCAATTAAAGAAGTTATCTAATAAATGACATGGGAAACAAACAGCGCACCTTTGCAGCCTCCAATATGCAGCATTTGAAGGTTAGACCTCTTCCCCGTATCTTCTTCAATGACATCATCACATGAAGCATTGGGAGAGCAAAGAGCGATAATTGACTGTTGTCCAAACAAAGTGTAACAAGCCACAATGGAAGTTAACTTCAAACATTTGCATATCAGAGAAGATATGCCAGCATCACTAACTGAAGCACACCCTTTAATGCTTAGGTAAGTCAAGGAAACACATATATTAGATATACTCCGGAGGTCAAAATCTGTAACAAAAGTTATGTGGACAAGTAAGCACATTTGGCGAAAGACCTTTAACCAACTACAACTATTTAAATGCAGTTTAAATCTGTAATGAAATTAACGATAAAAAATAAGCACATGTGTCTTAAATTTCAGATAGCAGAGACTCAAAATGTTAAACTAACATGCTGAGAGAAATACTTGGTGTTTGGTTATACACTACTTTCTCTTGTATACAAGTAGATGTACCCCTAATAGCTAAATACAACCAATATCATTATGTGATTACTCCAATATTCATTGTGCTTGTTTAGATTTTGTTTAGCAAGCTTAAAATATATTACCATGCCAGTATATTTAGCAGAACAAATAATACAAGCTAGCTATTGAGCATGACATGCATTCTTTTAGTGGAGAGTGGAGACACAGGTAGGTTTATACCAGTGACATCATTTCGTCCCTCGAGTGTGAGCTTTGCAATATTGGATAGCAATGGTCCAGAGATATAAGACCGAGAAGCAGCCAAAGGAGAACCACCAGATGAGGATAAAACTGAGACTCGTGTTAGTATTACTGGAGTGACATCCACAGTTAAGTCAACATCACAAAGTAAAGGACATCTCTTCACTAGCTGAAAGAGTTTTGTTGTCCTGAACTCTAGATGATTAGTCGCCTTTAATGTTTTCAAGGATGGAAAGGACTTGCTGAAGCACTCAATGGCGATCTCAAGATGTAGCATGGGACAATTGGAGATGTCTATCTCATGTACTGCTTCAAAGGTCAACTTTGGGCATATTTCCCATGATATCCTAAAATCATTTCTATTACGAGGTTCATGATTCATAAGTAGTCGCTCCACTCTTTTTCTCAGCACAGGTTGGAAGATATCAGACAACTGAAGCATGGACAAGAGAAGAATAGCTGGCTTTATCTGTAGACAACTTGAGAGATCCACTCGCTGCAAATAGGACAAACATTAATATTAGAAATGATGAGGACAGGTGAAGAAATTTTGAAGGAGTAAATAGTTAGCAGCCATCAGTGTTAACACAAAAATCAACATTCAATCCCATTTCCAGAGACTGGTTCTGAGGGAAGAGAATGTGTAACAAATTTAGTGGTTGCTACAATATTCCAGAATGCGAGACCCCAAATTATTTATTTATTTATGGATGCAGAAGGTATGCTCATATCACATCATATAAATACCCTGCCAAATACTGTATTTAGTAAGTTAACGTATTACATATGAATTAAAACAGATAGAGTAGAATCTTGAGTGTATCTGAAATCTACCCAACTAATGAATGACCCAAGTGGAATTAGCTGGCAATCCAAATTTTCAATTTATAAAAACTGTTGAACACCTCCAGGGCTTTTCAGCCTCTGGTAATATAAAAACATTGATGCAACTTAAGCCTTTCTAGCGACTTGTTCTTTTTGGCATTTGAAAGATCGCCAGGTTGGGTGTGGGGTGTTTGGTTGAGTAATTTTCCATGTCTTTGCACATCATTAGACAACGGTTGGTGAATGTTCACATTTTCCATAGGCTTTTTTATCATATGCACAAATTTGTCGACGATAAGGATAAACATATTTTTTTTCCATCTCTCCAACATAGAAATAAATGGTCGATGATGATTCCACTTTCCACCACAAAAACATTTTTAACTTTAAGGAGGCAACAAAGACCCAAAATAATCATGGTATAAAGAGAGCAAATAAGTTTCTTGCATTTGAAGAGGCAGAAATTTTAAAAAGTGATGTTGTGTTCATGACTCCCATAACTGTCTATAACATTTTCTTAATAAAGAGCTTAAGATGATTGAGAGATGAAACTGCATTAAAAGGATAAGTAAGTGTAATGATCCCACATCGGCCAAGTATGGGATTGGTTGATGGTTTATAAGTTAAGGTGTCCCCTCCTCTTACAAGCTAGCTTTTTGAGTGAGTTATACACTTAGACTTATGAACCGATACGAGCCTAGTATGGGATAGGTTCGTATCAGTAAGCTAGCACAATCCCACTTCTCTTGTAATATCCACAGATATCCAATTTATCTTTGTAATGGTTGGTTCACGCAAATTTACAACACCTTAGGGCCCACAATACGCCTATAATGTTGTATTAAATATAATCATTTCCAGTTCCAACATTTTGTCCACCTTCAGTTTAAAAACATTTCTAACTTAAAGGGGAACGCTTATACCAACTTTTAATGGCTTTAGGGAAGCCGGACTCAAAGATGTGAACAAAGATAATCCAAAGTCCAAACACAAAAAGCAGAGTAATTACTCAGAGGGAACAGCAATTGCATAACAAACCTGAGTGAACTCCGACAAACGAATTCTTAGATTAAGCAAGTCAATATCTGCAAGTGCATCCGTACAGCATGCTGAAGGTTGCTTCAAGAGAAAATTGGCCCCATAGAAGGTATCACTACAGCATGTGGATAAGGACCCATGGATGTTTTTTCCTACAAAGCGTATCAAATTCAATCAATCTTGCAAATAGATTAATGAGTGAAAAGGCATGTATATGTAAACAGCTTGTAGAATTCTCTAACGTACCAGTGGTAAACCACAGTGGCAGAAGGCTGATACGTATCTGTAGGCGCACAAAAAAGTAGGTGCATTAAAAAACATACATATAATATCCCACAATGTCATGCCTATTTATTGCATGTAAACATTTCATTTCTTTGTCTCACATTAGAACTTTGGGATCATTTATTTATGTTCCAATATTCACAATATTACTTTTCGGATATGATATGCAAATTGTTCATGCAATCCTCCAAGTAAACCAAATTTAAGGCCATAAACAAATAGAGTAAGGATATAGCAAGCTTAAAATGCACGAGGGAATGGAGACAAATACGTTAAGATATTAAGTTGGGAACCAGGATTTATCTCAGATGAACTTGCAGAACATTTTAATGAGTTTTCTTGTTTTAAATATTATAGTTTACAATAACTGAGTAACACCAAGACTAAAACAGTTATCCACCAAATAAGTGCTGATGATAGTGGCATATATTTGATGCTTTCTAATGTCAATACATGTTAGAAAGTTATTACGTACCTCCTTTAAAAGGTTGACACAAACATCCTCAGTACATTGTTCTTTGTTTGCAGTAACCCAAGCCAGAAGAGCATCACAAAGCTGTTTTTCGCTGAGAATACCTACAACGTTAGTGTTGTTTAAACTTTGAAACAGTTAGTCTATATCAAGCTAAAAGCAACCTCTCAACAGTAAGCTCTGGATGCTTTATCGTGGAAAGCAACAAATCATGTGGAGCATCACCAAAAGAGTTGCAGGATGTGGCCCAAATCTGCAGAGAGAAACTTTATTTTAGTGATAAATCTAAGTGGTTCAACATGATTGACCAAATATGTGCCCATTTATCACAGCCTTGGAAATTTAAATACGCCATTCAAAGTCAAATTGGTTAGAAAAAGTTTCTAGATCACAACTACCATTTATAAATGAAAATCAGTGTTGTAGACTATCATCTTTGCTAGTGTCGTGACCACTATCAGTTCATTTGTCTAAGGAGAGTCAAAGATAAATCACTGTACATATACACATACATAGGATTCCTAGCATTTCATGTGGAGCTTTTTTTACATTTATATATAGCAACGTCGAATTGATTATACATCAATCCAGAAAAGGGAAGAACATCAGCATCTTTTAGATAGTTGTTGGATGTATCCCGTTTATAACTCAGTTTAAAAAGGGTTTTCTCCTCTATGAACTCGACCAATTATCAAATAATGCCATTTAACAAGTAAAAACAAATTCTCCTGTAAAATGTTTAGGAGAATCATGTAAATATACTTACAAAGTTCTTTGCAAGATAACTTGTACATAGTTCACGTAGATAGTTCACTGCAATGCATAACATTTCAGCTTATCAGGCATACGACCTACAAAATCGTGCAAATCAATCATTTCTAAGGATATCAGAAACTTGCAATGTGATGTTGCAACGATACAGATGCGGATACTGGGTCTGAAGATTTTAGAACTTAATTATACAGGTTGAGTTGATGTAGGTAATATGATATTGGTATACAGGTCGGCACCAAAACTAATACATTTGTTCATGATTTCAGCATTAAATATGCATGGTAATTAGTAAGCACACATTCCAAACAGCAGAAGAAGTCACTTCTTGGGGCGTCATGTTTTTCCTCTTCTAAATCACAAACTTTAAGTTTGTTTTGGGATAATGCATACATAGGCCACCAAAGCATTCAAAATGTTACAATAACGCCAAGCAATAGAACAACATTACACCCAAGTACTAATTTGGTTTCACTTTTGCCAATTCCAGCCAAAAACTTTGAAAATGATAAAAATGCCTCTAGCTTATACCTTTTGTGAAGAGACTACTGTGTTAACCTTTGAAACAATACTTGACAAGGTATCTTAATCTTTTTTTTTTTTTTTTTTTTTTTTTTTTTTTTTTTTTTTTTTGCCAAAATTGTCATAAGTAAAAACGAAAATTTTACTCGAGTGGCCTGAAATTGTTGCGGAAAAAATTGAGTGGCCTTAGTGCGACTTTTCCAATATTTGGTGACCTATGCATATGCATATCTTTTTTCATATTTTGCATAAAATTTGCAATAACTGAATTCTCATCAACTTTTGGACTACACAAAAATCAAAACTTTCTCTTGCTTATCATCCTTTTTCGTATAAAAAATTGTGGTCAATAATTGGGGAATATGCCACCATCCCAAAAAAAGTGCACCCCCAAAGCAGTCAATAGAAAGATTGGGCAGGGGATAGATATACCCTGGGTCATAGTAAGTAGCAAAGGCAAACTCACCAATTTCAGACCCAAATTCCCATATACTGAAAACATCATTGAGTTGTACCAAGGGAGTTCCGCTTGCTGATACTGCCTCAGTCAGCCACGTCCTACATTTTAAGAGAGCCATCTCCATACCAAAATAAAGTGCACCCTGTGAAACAAAAAACACTGTCATGTCATACAAAAACCATTACAATACCCTTCACGCAAATAGACTACCATTTATTTATACAAAGATTAAAAAGAAGGGGAACTCCATATTCAAAGTAGGACAATTTTGACATAAAAAATATAATACCTACAAGATGTGTTGGTATGCACAAAGTACTTTTCACGAAAATAATAGCATATCACATGTGACAAAAGCTAAAAGTAAGGAGTTCATTCATGTAAGGAATAGAAAGACTGACAATCCTGACTTTTGTTGATCGTTCAAAATCACAATCACAGGTCACAACACAAATGAAAGAAACTATATCCTAACTATTTTCTAAACTCAAATATTAATAGTAGCTTACAACAGTAAGAATGTTTAATAGCATACATTATGGAGTTGTGACTAAGGTAGCAGTCCAGTAGGTAACATGTGTGAGTTACCAAGTTACAGTGCTTTAAAGATATGCTCTTAGGCCCGTACTTCTTAAAATGTGATCATAAACATAGGCAATTTGACGAAAATAAATTGTTCAAGCCTAAGAAAGTGCTCTTAGACATGAACTGTGAAGGAATAAAGAAGTTTAGGATTAAAATTATCAAGAAGACAGTGATTAAATATAGCTTAATACCCACAATTATCTTTGATGAGCACAAGGTACATGGGTATACTAATTTAACTAAACGAGATCCCGATAAAAATATAGTACGACATTTAATGAAACAAAATAGACCAACTTCCATGGCGCAAAATATGCAAACATAGCTATACCAGTCAATGAAACAAAATAGACCAGCTTCCATGGCGCAAAATACGCAAACAGAGCTAAGTATCCACAAATTATTTTAACTATTGATAACAAATAATGATAGGTGCATAGTAAAATATCATAGGTGAAACATAATCAAAGGCACCCATAAGATCATAGAAAAGGTACAGATACATAAAAACAGAAACACATATCTTTTAATATCAAATATGTCACGTGACACTAATGACTTCCAAGATCTAAAGGTCGAAATGGGAAGTGAAATCAGCTTCAGTTTGGCAAGCCACAAGACTGATGAGGTAAAAAGAATAGCAAGCATTTATACCTTGAATAAAGAAAGAAAATTCTCCGAGGTAATATCAAGCGGAGTACCAAACAATGAAGCGACGAGAATCAAGAATGTTTGCTGGTCCCAGTGAACTAACACTTCAACATCTGGATTGCTGACGATAATATACAACATAGGAAAAAAGTAAGATTATATACATCAGCCCTAGTAGTTACCCATAGTTGCTTAGCCATAAATGGCAAAAGTATATACATCATTTGGTCTTCCAAACCTAACAGTAAACCTACGGACTTGATCCATTACAGAGTCATAAAACACATTTTCATCATCAATATTTAAATACTTCAATATTTGTTTCAACAAGGAATCTGGAACAAATGTAACTCAAGTTAATTACTTAAGAGGCATCTCCTATGTATGCACTATTTTAGTTATACTCAAATGCTGACTCATTTGTTGATATGGCACGATGGCGTGGATACTTAGTACCTTCAATGAAACCGTTAATGTCTTAACTATCCACGTCATCAAGACACATGAGCAAACCGAGCCAGCATTTGAAAATCTCCTATAACACGTCACCATAATTAACCGGTTTAAAACGTGACAAACTTCAAGATTTTGCCTGGGGGTGACAATTCCTAACACGACACAAAATACAAACCGAGACCGACACGAAAATAAACGGTTTAGGGTTGAGTATAAACAAGTTTCTGATCGTGTTCCGGTCGACCCACTTAACCCGATTATTAAAAAGAAGTCTGTGGTCAAGTTGGGATGGGTTTAACAGGGCAACATGTTTATTATATTCAATATCAAAAATAAAATTTATAACTGATTAAATGGGTTATACGGGTGGACGTGCCAACTCATTTAACCTGATTAACTATTATAACACGTTTAACCCGCCAACCCATTTAGATAATGGCGGCTTGAAAGGATCGTTCTAGGTTAGGTATAAACAGGTTACAGCTGACAAACCTAGGCTGTGTTTGGGAAGGGGCTTTTAGGGTTTTAAAATAAGTTGGCTTATAAAATAAGTCTTGTTTGTCACACGAGCTTATCGAGGCTTATATTAGCCATAAGTCTCCATAAGCCCAAGCCCATTGAAAGAGGCTTATGAGGGCTTATAGCTAGTTAAATTACTTAAATACCTTTAAAAATATAATGGATTATCACGCAAAAGCCAAAAATATATCTCAACTTAATTTGATGTATTTTTATGTGATTTTACATTAATAAGTTTCAACTCCAACTAATTCGCCAAACAACTTTATAAAAATATAAACTCCATCTTTCGGTTTATAATATAAGCCTTAGCCCAACCGCATAAAAGTGGAGAGTATAATTAGGAAAAGGAAATAAGAACTAACCTGAAGTTACCAGCAAGGAGTGCATTGAAATAGGAAGAATGTTGCATTAGCCTGTCGTCACTCAAATTACATTACATTACAACACTAGTATTAATTAACTTGTAAAATAAATAAATAAATAAATGTAAATTAATAACCTGTTTCTATGAGCTTTAAGTTTAATAATGATTCTGTTGTTGTTGCTGTGTTTAAGGATGGAAGAAATGTTCCAAGTGTTAACATCACTTGTTGAAATTGTAATCTCATCATCATAATCTTGTTGATTATTATTAAAAGTAGAAGGATGTAAACACTTTACAAGTACAAACATGTCGTCATCTTCTACAAGACTTATCGACGACATCAGTCTGTCTCAGAACTTGATTAGGGGGCGTTTGGTACCAACGGAATAAAACGTTTGACTGAAATAAGGATTTAAAATGTGCCCAAAAGTTGCGTCCGTATTGATTTTGTAATCCGCAAATTTATTAGGCTATACACAATGGTGTGTTTTGATTATTCACAGCAGCGACCTTTTTAATTTATTGTTATTTTTAGGGATTTTGTACATGGAGGCCGTCAAAGATATGAGTTTTTTTCATTAAGGCCGCTCATCTATGATAATTAATGTATAGGCCGTTCAAGTATGAATATCTTTTCATTTTTATCAAATCCGGCCAAATGTAGTGATTGTTGACTAAAATACCTTCAAAATTCATGAAAGACAAAAATACCCTTGGATTGATATGGCAAAAAGAAACGACGATACAATTTAAACAGCTAGGGTTTTTGTGAATACATGCTTCTTCTTCCTTCTAAAAAACATTGTTCGAGCATCATCTGTCGGCAAATAATTTTACAATGCAAAGGTAATTACAAATTTCTCTCCATCACTTTAAGTCCTAACCTAGTCCATAACAAGATTCTAACAACTAGATTTAATTTTACGTTGTATACATATCTTTATGGTAAATATGCTAGCTAATATTCAATGTTGAGACAAAAAATTAAGGTTGATGTTTAAATGGCTATTAATATATACTTCTTTTTTGTAAGTTTCAATGAATTGATGAATGGATGTTTTTATATTATTCCCATTGTTGTGTTGCTCACCAATACTGCCAACGTTGCATATTATATGTATATTGTTTACATATTCAGTTATCCATTTTATTACAGTGAATATGAAGATGATCATGATGCTTCAGGAGGTGGTCATATTCATCATAGGGAAGAAGATGATGGTGCTTCAAATGGTAACTATGTTAATCTAGGGGATAATGATGTTGAAGAAGGAAACTCATCCGACTCGACTCAACTATATAGTGATGAAGAGAGTGTACATTCTGATGAAGAAGTCATGGAGGCTAGAAAAATGAGGTTAAGTTTCAAGATAGATAAAGTTGTTGAACCTAACAATCGCATACTAGATGTTGATAACTACAATGTACATACGGATGTTGAGGAAATAAAAAAAACCACAAACGACAATGATGACGAATCCATACCCGAGTTCATGGATGAAGATGATGACCATGATCAAGGCTTTGGATCAGGTAACTCATCAGAAAGTGAGGGGTCAGTCTTTGAAGGGGAAGAATTTCAACCTATAAAAAAAGTGACAAAGTATTACTTTAAAGAGCCAAATGAGCCTAGAGATACTCATTTTGAAGTTGGTCAGGTATTTATGTCAAGAGAACAGTTTAAAAATGTTGTTAATGAGTATTCCCTAGCAATTAAGAAAGACATAAGATACATAAGAAATGAAAAGAAAGCGGTATCTGTTGTATGTGTTTCAGCCAAAGGATGTAAGTGGAGGATTTGGCTTGGTTATTCGAAAAAAGATAGTCTATACCACATTTCTTCTATGTACCCAAAACACAAATGTGGAAAAAGTTTTAAAAGTAAACGAATAAACTCTAGTTGGATAGCCAAAAAATATTTTGATAGATTTAGGACCCGACCAAACTGGAAATTATTGGATATACAAAAAGAAATATTTGCTACATATGAAGTGTCAGTTTCTCAAACATTGTGTATGAGAGCAAAAAGGATAGCCTTAAATGGTCTTGTTGGGGATATGGTGGAACACTATGCTAAAGTATGGGACTACAAAGAGGAACTTGAGACTATTAATCCAGGTTCAACAATTGAACTTAATTATGTAGCTTCGAGTCAAGGTGGCCCTAGGTACTTCAAAGGAATGTATATATGTTTTGATGCATTGAAAAGGGGTTTTTTGGATGGATGTAGGCCATGCATAGGTCTAGATGGTTGTTTCTTAAAACTTAAAAAGTCTGCAAAAAGGACAATTACTAACATGCGTCGGAAGGGGTGCCAATGACCAAATGTACCCTGTTGCATGGGCAGTGGTCCAAGTTGAAAACAATGATACATGGTCATGGTTCTTGAAATTGTTGATTGAAGATCTTGAGATGATTGATGGAGGTAAAGGTTGGACACTTCTCACTGATCAACAAAAGGTAAGAAAGTATAACTTAACTTATCTTTTTAGATACTCTTTATTGATCACATATTAAACCTTATCTTGTTTTTATCAAAAGGGATTAGTCCCGGCTATTGCAGAGTTGTTGCCAAATTTTGAGCATAGGATGTGTGCTAGACATGTCTTCTCCAATTGGCACAAAGTATTCAAAGGGGGTAACTTGAGGATGCTATTTTGGCAAATTGCTAAAAGTTCAACCATGGAAGAAATGAATAAGAACTTCGAGAGGTTAAAAGCAATTGATGAAGCTGCTTATGAAGATTTGAAGAAGAGGGGAGTTGAACACTGGTGCATGGCTTATTTCAATACTGATTGCAAGGTAAGAAATTACATTTTAGAGATAAAACTAGTTTATAGCTTAACTGCTACTAAACCATAAAATTTCAATATGCATGTGAAGGTTCCAAATGTTGACAATAACTTAGCTGAAGCATGGAACTGGAGCCTTGTACCATTGAGGGGAAAACCTATAATATACATGTTTGAGGATATGCGAAGATCACTAATGGAGAGGATTCATAAGAGACGAGACTAGATGGATAAGAAGGATATAATTGTTTGCCCAAGAATTGTAAAGAAATTAAGAAAAATTGCCAACGAAATCAAATATTGGAGTGTTCATCAAAATGGTTCATGGTTGTTTGAGGTAACACGCAGATCTAATGGTTTTGTTGTTGACACTTTAAATATGACTTGC